>JBAJNP010000253.1:0-96429 GCA_036877545.1 Yasuhikotakia modesta | reverse complement strand
TTACATACAAGAACTTGGAAAACTATTTCCTATTTGCAATACTGCAGACAAACACACAAACACAGACCCACACAATCAGACATGCAAACCCACACATACTAGTTTGACAACAAATTGGCAAGATATGTATAAAGGGGCTTACATTATTTTTCTCACTTAGCTTTCTCTCTGTCACACATACACACTTTGCATTCAGACAGCAATAAATGCAGTTATATTTAGATGTTTATACATTACATACTAGTATAATAAGTCAATACTAGTTCTTCATCTTGCAAAAAAAAAAACATTTAGCATGACACAGAACCTGCAGCACGTTGTCTGCTGTACAATAAATAGACTTTTATAAATTATATACCTTTTATAAATTGTAAAAAATTAACATTATAAACACAACCTTTATAAACAGTTATTATTTCTGGGTTTATAAACAGGCATCATATAAACAGTATAAGACAAGTGTCAGATGTCTGAACTGTTACAGTGTTTACTTTAACAGTTAAAATTTTTGCTATATTTGATATAAATTGTATTGCTTTGATATGTTTGTAGGTCTGGCAGATGAAATGCTAGTTACATCTAAAAAAGTTCTGCCAGATGTAATGCTAGTATCCGTATGTTACAGCATACAGATTAAACTAATAAATCTCGGTCCATTTGTTTATGAGTTCATCTGTTTTGACTGATCTATTATCTACAGATATCTTTGCTTGAGTAATTGTTTTAAATGTTTAATTTAAAAGTTAAGGGCTAGCTAAACAAACGCAATCCCCCATAGACCACATATAGACTATGATGCTAAACAAAAAGTATCCCATGACGAAAGCCTCATTAGCCAGTCAATGGGCTGCCCTAAGCAACAGACATAAAAACCCCATTTATAGTAATAATGAAAATGAACGCTTTTGTAAATCAAACTTCTTAAGTCAATAGTAAAGATTTATCATCACTACAGAAAGAACAAGATGAAACGACATCAATCAGTGCAAAAATATAAAGTATAAAGAACCACAGGCGAAATCATTTGGAGTATTTAGGAAAAAATAAAGTAATCAGTCATTTTGAAACTATAGAGTTATTTGTAAAAGGCTGAGTCAATGTTAGCAAAGCTCAGAGGTTTTTTTCACCCGTGATGTTGAGGTTTCATCAAAGAACTGGAAAGAAAGTTTATTTTAAGGTGTTGCCTGATAATTTAACGTAAAGTTGACAAAACAGTAACTGAAAGCTGGGCCTTTATGTTAGCGTTATCAAACAGCTAACAGGAGAAACTGGCTTTACGTGTGCATGCATTTATTGTCACTAAAACAGCTTCTTTTCCTCTTAATACAGATTCAGGGACCGTTGCATTTGACTTGTAAAACACTCACACAGGTCCAGCAGGTATAATCAAACATGTGATCTACACGGACAGATCCCACAAATATTGTGTATTCAGACCCAAGTTCCATAAATCAAACAGTGGCCATGTGCCATGATACAGCCACCTCAAGGCAACTGAATTAAATGGAAACTAATGCATTTAGTATGAATCTGATCACAGCAGTTGCAAAGCACTGCTTAGGGACAGACTATTGGGTTCAGGTGAGGTAGCTCATATTTCAAAGCGGTACAAATCCACTTCACACACTGCTGACTGCATGGAATGCATTAGGTCATAATTTAACTAAGTAATTTAACTAATTTAACTTAATACTAGTTTCCTATTCAATGTTAATTGGATTTTTACATAACCGCAATAATTGCCCAAACTGTTGGCCGACTTAAATGAAAGTATTTGATACACTAGCAGAGCGATTTTAGTATGATTTTCATGTGGTAAAGATAAAAATGTTTCTAAAAATCAATTACGGGGGCAAATAACATCCTTTAATTATAAAGTTAATTTCTGAGACGCTGTTTATCAGCGTGTGTGTAAATTGCCTGTGTTTTTGACTGAGTATCTTACATGCCCACATGTTCACACACAGACACCCACGTGCATTGAGTGTTAATGTCGCTGCTAGTTGGCAGCTATCACACTTTCTCTGTTAATCTGCTCTCTGTTTCAGCAGCTTGTGGCTTCGAGATACCAGGCCATGTTGCCAAGCGACAGGTACCCATTCTGTTTTTCTTGGTTGCCATGGTGAGTAAGAAGGGTGGGGCTTGTGGAACAGGTACAGACTGTCTCTTCCGACAGCACAACCTCACACTTGCACTTGTGTGTATACACATACGGTAGATATGCGCATATATAAACACAAACAACACAGGGGTGTAAACTAGTAACAATGTTGATCGTTGTTTCAAAAATAGGAGTTTATTTGCTGTAGCAATAGTCCTTTAAAACAAATAAAATACAAAGTAATTTGCCCTAAGGAACATATTGTTTCATTTCAGGATTCTAAAAAAAGATAAAAAAAGTACCTGATTTTGAAGCTGGTCATTTGCAGGTGGCCAGATATTTTTCTATGGGCAATTTCCGATGTTGCTTTAACAAGCTGCGGTATTATGACATTACACAACAAAGCAGCGCTAAATATGTACTTCATGTCCTATTTTTAAACGCAGCATGAGTTGTTGTGTCTACATACTGCGAGCGAAACGCTCCGAGCTCATCACGGATCAGATCGTTTTTATGCTTAGCACTAGATAAATATCACATTACTCTGAACTGACTAAAAGGTAAGATAACAGCTCTAAGGAGGATTAACAAACACTGGTATCATTTACTTTATTATATAAATACTCTTTGAAAGGCATTAGGCTGTGTAATTGTTCACAGTATAACCATGAAGTGATAACATTCAAGGTATTTTTTTAGTTGTAGGCAATTACAGTTTTGTTTATGAGAAAGATGCAAATAAAAAATGGAAAAGACTTCAAAGTGTCTCAGAGCGGTTTCTGCAAGTGACGGTTAAAGGGACAATGGCCTTAAGCTGGTATTTCCTGGACAACTGAGACCATTGATCTGGGAAAGAAAGCAAAACATGGGAAACGGTTAATTGCATAACCTGGCAAGCGTCTCAAGAATGATTCATGGCAACTATTTCCACTTATCAAAGTTAATGACTGCATGGCAGCAACACAAACCGCTACACTGCCAAACCTGTTGATACGTGACAAATCAAGCAATGCTTTATTGGAAGGGGTCAGCGCAGCTCAACTGAAAATTTGGCAACAGTTGTTTTCTAATTTCTATGAACAACATACTGGCCATTCCTCCCTTAGGCTGGGATAACAGTCATTTTGGCAATATGATTAATGACTGAAGCATTTCAAACAGCATTTCAAATTGAGGACCAATCACACTTCAAATACAGCAAAGTAGATTTAAAAATAGTTCTGTCCAAAAAAGCAGCTTTAGACTGGGTTTGTTTGTTAGTGTTGGAGAAGCTGCCAATAGAATTGTTCTGCTGTTAAAGCTAGCTGTCAAAAACTCAATGGTTAATTTAGCTAATCCATGTTAACAGCCAGCATCCAAAACACATTGAAATGAAAGTTCTAGAACCATCCACAAAACCATCATAAACCCTTTTATAGTGTTAGTGCCCTCTTCTTTTCTACCAGTGTCTATTGTGGAACACTGTTGGCCCATGGCCCTTGGTGCCATGCTGTCATAATGGCCCTTCACATCTGTCTTTGTTACTTTTCACAACCCCATTTCCCCTTCATTAGGTTTCAGTGTGCAGCTCCTTATAACCTCAGCCATCTCCTCAGCTAGAAGAGCTAGCCATTTTTGGACCAATAATAAGAATCACAATGCACTGCCTAGCTCTTTAAGAATTGGACTAGCTCAGAAGTGTCGCATGCTATTCTTTCTATTCATGCCATTCTGAGGTGATCTGTGTTGAGCATGCATTTGTGACGACAGTTCTGTTCTTGTTAGTTAGCAATGAATGGCCCCTCACAACACTCTTTTCAAAATGCTGTACAGATTTTTTGTGATGCTGACAAATATATAGAAGGCTATTTAAGTGTGGCAGGACAAATTGGTCATTGCCGTTTAAGGCTCAAACTTTGATGCAAAGAGAATGCAATTATTAAACTCCCCTGTCAATCTCAAAAAGTGCAAATATTATCTGCCTTTATTTCCATCATGACAAGCTACTCCATTGCAAATGTAAAATGAAGTCTTTGCTGTTCCCTGCTGATTAATTCTGGAGTGATTTGAGGACTTTTGTAAATGCAAGTGTGAATATGTGATTAAATGGACACACTTACATGCATGAGATACACAAACACACTGTATATCAATATACGACTGAGCGGAAGTGCCATCACAACCTCATATTCACAGAGGTGACCTTTCCAATTCATCCCTCACCCTCTTGTCTTATATTGTTAAGGTCATACATGAGAATCCGCTGATTAAATTAGTTAAGACTTCATGATAAATGGCAAGAACAGAACAGAATGTGTATGTCTCCATTTATCAAAAACATTCTAATTATCATGCAAACAAAAGCATAGCTGAAATAATCAGTGAAGTATCTAATCTAAAAACCATGTTTGAGATTTTATTGGTTAGTGGTAAGTGAATTATTCCTCATTTGTCTCAGCATAAACCAGCTCTTTTTAAACACATTTTGGCCGATAACAGTGGCTGCTAGACTTCAACACAGCTAAACGACTTCTTATTTCAGTAAATACAAACACAAGTATACAAGACTGCACATACTGTCTATCATATCTTGATACACAAGTCTGCACGATGGAGGAAGAAGAGCGATTGAACTCATAGGTACAGGTAGACACGCATTCTTACAAAACAGGAAGTCTACGTAATCAAGAGCCCTCTGGTATATGTCTATACTGGATCGGCGGTCTGCTAGTTCATAACATCTCAGTGCAGTAATCTTACTTCTGTAGAAAAATACATCTCTGCCAAGACACCAAGAACACAAACAGACCAATGATTAAAAACAGAACTTGTACCTTCTGAACTGCTGAGCCATAGTTATACGTTTGATTTTAACAGTTTCTCTTACCTCCAATTCCACACACATAAACACACACACAGAATACACACCCTCCAAGCCCTCTAATACAGCATTAATTGCTCATTAGGACGTCCACAAGCAGTAAAACTAGGCTGATCATTAACTTGTGATAGCACAGCGAGAAGTAGCCAGGGTAACAGTGTCATCTTGAGTCTGTATGTTATCCCAGTCAGATATGACAGTCCACACACACTTGGATCACCAAGGTCTCATTTTTTCATGCCATAGCCACTATATTTTCTGTAGTGAGTGTCAGTAAAATAATGTATAATGTCAACTTTAGTTGGATAACAGTGGGGTGCATTTAGCAAAGCTGGATTAATAGATCATGGAAACTTTACAAAGTCATTCTTTGACATTAACAGTTTAATATAAAAGCAAATCGCTCAATTATATTGAGATTACCCTTTCATTTTGGTACCCCAATACACCTGACTTTTTATCAGTTCATCTTTAATTGTATTAAAAGACTGTCTCAAAGGCACACTTTGATTATCATTGACTATGATTTAGATACTTCCACTCAGGCATAAAAATAGGAGGCACATAATCCCTAATGTCATTGAAAACAGACCCACGGATATCAGTGGCATATTGTTTTGATACATCTTTAATTAATTAAGAACACAAAGGTGAACATTATTGAGTTTAGTGGGTAGAGGCAGAGGGTGAGAGAGGAGATTGAGGTGCTAAGTAGCGATGGGTAATGAAAATATCACCAAAAGGAACAGCCCTTGAAATTGGATGAGAACCATAACTGTCCTAAAGAGCCAATAAGAGAACAGTCCCTGGAGGAAGACGCCTACTATTACGCTCACGGATAAAGCAACATTTACATCCACTAAAGTAATTTTAAGAAGCAGCCAATACACTGAAGACTGAATATATATATAAAATGTTGTGCTCTCTTTGTGTATTCTCTTTCTCTGTCTCTTTCTATGATATATATACATATATATATATACACACATACATATATATATAAATATATATATAAAGAGAGAGATAGAGAGTTAGATAGTGTGTCTGTGTGTGTTCAAATTCAAAAAATGATTAAAAAAAATGCAAATTCAGCACCTCTGTTGAATCACCTTGTATTTAAATTTCATCAAGATGTTACAGTAAAGGTTTACTGTAAAAACTACTTCCTGTCAGTCATCTGCGGCTGCACATGCAAATGTATTCAATATTAAAATATCCCACCACCATCTGGTTTATATGGGATAGACAGTGACTAAATACCCAACCTTGATGTGTCGTCCAATTGAATTAATTTCCAGGTAATGCCTGTCATGGTGAGGCCAGACATAGACATTTTTTACCTTGGGGAGAAGAGTAACAAATGCAGAATGGCAGGGACGGCAGCGGGACCCTCGTGTGTCTGTCAGAGGCTGCGGTGACAATGATGAGGTCAGACCGGAGAAGCTTTTCAACACCTGCACTTATCATTCATGTGAGAGAAAGAAAGAAAGAGAGAGCAGAGTGTTTTCCCTCCCAGGCATTTGATTTTTGAAAGGTTCTTAATTAAAATGATTTAGTGGAGAGGCTGAACTGCAAGTGCCGTGACATGGATACAGCGACCAATCACACGGGTCAATTATAGCTGCCTTGAAAAGTGCCAGATCCTCTCAGTTAAATCCCCTTTTTTCATGCACTGGTGGTGCTAAATCCAGGAGCAGGACATTAAGCACTGCAAAGGTTGGGCAACATCAACTGTATCTGCCATTTCTAAACATTCTCGGTTTAGTACAAGACTTAAAATAGTTAAGTCTTGTAGACTTAACTATTTTAAATAGATACAGCATCCAAGGCTTTTAATTTTACATTTATTCATTTGGCAGACACATTTATCCAAAGCAACCTCATGGTATGCATTTTTATCAGTATTTGTATTCCCTGGCATCAAACCCACAACCTTTGTGCTGTTAATGCAATGCTCTACCAGTTGAGCTACAGGCTTTTCTTGAATGAAAATATATAGTTTTGCTTCAGAATATGGGTTGAGAATGAAATATTGCATGAGTGCATAAATGGGAAGAGAGAGTGGCTTAGTGGTGCTGGAGTATTTAAATGGGCAGTTCATAAAAAACACGAGAGACAGCCAAACGAAACAGAGAAAGAAACATGACTGTCTCTCATCAAAGAACTCAGCTAAGCTGTCTTGCCCGGTCTGCACTCACAGACATTTGCTCAAGTGGCTGGTGGAGAAAATAAACAAGATCACAAAGAAAGAAAATGAGCAAAGACCATGAAAGAGTCAAATCAGAAATCAACATCACATCCTGTCAACAACTAAAGGTGCTGTCTGGAACGGAGTGAAACTGCTTAAAATGCACTCAAGTTTGAAATAGGCCACGACTGGGGCAAACCTCTATGAAAAATGGTTATAAATAAGCCTCTATTTCTGTCAAAATGTCATGAGCTCGCAAAGAACCAGGATTTGGATGGCATTCTTTTTGTCTATTGTAGTGCTCTTCTTGGCTGCCTGCTGGTTCATGCCAGCTTTGTTTGCCCTCACATTGTGGTCCTCAGCTGCCAGGAACAGGTGACAGGTGGAATGTAATTTAAAACCCTGTGGCGTGAGCAGGCAGAGTAATATCGCTCCTCTGCTCCCCAGTCATGGCGTGAGGTAATATCATGGTGGTAATTGAGTTGGGGGAAGGCAAGCTTCTGTGTTTTATTAGGTTTAAACATAAACATGCTGTGCATGTGTCTTTAAGTGATGGGTAAGATGTGTCAATTTGACAACATGTTGAGCGTTCAGGTGACTGAGCACCACAGGGGAATTATGGGTATTGAGGTGACACATCACTGTCTCTGTGAAGAGCTTAAGCCAGCAACACACAAAAAGTTTAAATATAGAGTTGTGTGCCATGGCTGGGGATAATTCAAGTGCTTGTTAATGTCAACGCTTTGATTTGTTTATTTTTTTAAATTGCATGTGACCTCAGTGTTGTTTGGTCAACGGAAAACCAAACATCCTCTTGATGAGTCACTGAACTGGGAATTGGGGTCCTCGTCTGTCAAACAATCGGTGCTATTAACTAAGCATGAAGATAGACCTAATCCTCAAACAATGTTTGTCATTCTCAGGAATACCATAAACACAAAATCTCCAGTGAATCAGTGGCCGTTCCCTCTCAGAATTCTCAAAAAAAGGTGCCAACCAAATAATTCATGGAAAGCACTCCATGTAGATTCACTGGAACACCACAAGAACCTCCACACAGCTCCACGTATTTCATGTTCTTGTCTTGTTCCATAATGTATTCCTTATCTCTGTCAGATCTGTCTTTCTGCATACTGTAAATTCCTTTCAATCTACATTTATTCTTGGAGACACTCAATCTTGCCAATAGCACTTTCTCTAATTGGGTTAAGGGATGCAGAGACCTGTCTGAAGCATGCTGAAGATGTGCAGATGAATATTTATGAGAAGAGCAGTGTACAGTGCCAATAGTAACTGTTGAGGTACAGAAAATCAATGCTGCAATGAGTTCAGTGGCAGATCAACTGACACAGATGATTAAGAACAGAACAGAGGACACGGGGACATTCAGAACAGCGAGTTAGAAGACAACAAGGGCAGGGGTTAAACGACACAACAGAAAGAACAACAGAACTCATGCTGGTGTGATCTCACAGAAGAGAGGGCTCACTGACTGAACATCACTTTAATATCTTTGTTTCTCTAAGAGAAATGAGACTAAATAAAGAGCAAATTGAGACTTTTGACAAAGGGTAATGCAATGCTACATCAGTTGAGCTACAGGAATACCTTTTAAAAAATCATGTTTTTCAAGACATTAAAGTCAGATAAACTAAAATAATTTTCCTCAAAAACCAAATGATCTGAGCAAAGCTAGACACATTCATTTTTATAGCCCTGCCCTCTTACTGTCTGTCAACAAGGTTAAGGTTTACTTATTTTTACTTATGTTAAGATTACAAAACAAGGTTTATATTTCTATTCTAATGATTATGAGGAAAACATCTAACATGGAGAAACTCAAAAGAAACTATTGAAATCTCTATAGCTCTGCTACAGTTTGAGCTCTCATTGAGAAGATATAGCCTGTGCCTTTTGTAAGAGGAGATGAGAAAAGATCAAGTTATTCATCTGTGCTTCATTTCAAGAGAGCAAGAGAAGAGTCCACCACATGCACCTCATCAGACTGATAGAGTGATAAGTGTGCACAGCTGATAAAGGGTCATTTCATTTGGGTTTTTGCACAGTGGAGAGGCTCTCAGATGTCTCAGCCTCCTCTACATAGATGATATGAGTCATTGAGAAAGAAGGCAGCGCTGGATGGAAAACCTTTGGAGGGAAAAGAGCAGCAGATTATGTTGCATTAAATAAACAAGACTGATATAGCTGGATGGAGATGAGAGAGTGACAGAAATGGAGATGCAAAGCAACACAGTACAGTAAAAGCCCTATTTATGATTCATTTTGTATGACTATTGTCATGTCAGTCATCTGTAATTTTTGTGATTTGCACAGGATAAGTGATGTCTATAAAAATCACAAAGATGGGTGTGTCTGCAGCCGTTTACTGAAAAAAAACAAAGCAAAAACTGAAGGTTTCAAGTTAGTCTGGCAAAGTCTTCAAGACATCTTGACATTTGTACCCATTTTAGCACAGATAAGATTTCACCTCCCCGTGCAGCATAAACAGGGCTTAGAACAAGGCTAAGCAGCTGATTAATTGTCTCCAGGCAACTATTAGTGCTAACAAAGCAAGGTCGCTAAGCTCCTGCGAGAACTGATTGTAATGACTGGCGGTGGAGTATTTAGCATGGTTGAGCTATGCTGGTGTTTGACAAAGCTAATCTTTGTTAGCATATGTCAGATTCTCACTCTAGTTCTGTGTGGTGCTCTCCTCATTTCCTATGTGTCTTTTATCAATACTCTGTGCTTTTTAACTCCTTAAATTTAGATACCTAGATGTTTTCAGTGCATACACAGCTATTCCACAGAGAGTTTGCTCATGCTAGGCTAAACTAGCTTGTAGAGGAGATAATAACGAACCAGGTATTTCTCAGGAGAATGATACTGATGGGCTTTGAGATTGAAGGAGAGAAGAAACAGTTTAGCCATCAAAGACAGAATCCCCCTCGTCCAGCGCCAGATAATCCCGTCTGTTCAGCCTTCTGGAAGAACCAAAAAAAGGGATTTCGATGGATTTCACGACCAAGCGCTGGCATTCAATGCAAGTCACATATGCCTGACCATTAGACCATCCCTGGACCACCTGCTGGTCACCCTCCCATCTTCTCACTTCTAGTCTTACATAACCTGATAATGAGGAAAGCTGGGTCAATGTTTACTATCTTAATCGCCACAGAAAAACCAAAGACACACAGGCATGACAATGTGTGCTCTGGTGTTGCTATCATGTGAGGGGGAGGGGCAACTTGTGACCATAGCAACAGGCAAAATGAATAGTGCCGCCTCCAGAAAAATCTTCTGTTGTCCTTTATTGTACCACTGTTGTGGTCACTATCTGTATCCTGAGGGAAAAGCCAGCTGACAAACTATGGCACATATCAATATTAAATTCAACATCAGCCTTTTAATGAAGTTTTTTTCCAAATGAAACAGCATCAAGTTTATCCAACTGAAACTGATGATCCTGATACACCAGAATGGAGCTTGAATGAGACTTTTATAATTTTCCACGTTTATGCTGAATTTAAATAATCCTCTTAAGAAATGCTGAGTTAACTTTTGAATTACATCCACATGGCATCCTGTCAACAACATATCAACTAAAGAGATGCTTAAAATATGTAATACACATTTATTTTTTACAACCGTTTTAAATGACAAGAAAGGAAAGATCCAGGTGGTTACCAGCATAAGACTGGAAATAAGTGTGTATCCACATAATGGTATTTTGTCTGTGCTAGACTTTCATCATGTCTTGAACTGGAGATGAAAGAGATTCTCTCATTACAGCCTCACTGAGTGGTGAGGACCAGAAATTCTCCTTAAGACAGCAGCGAAGACCACATCCATCCATCACAACCTACTATCATATAGAGTTCATCCAATATAGTCCACATCCATTATTCTATATGCCATAATTTCCTTAAGTTTTACCACAAGAGCAAAATGTCTGCCGTGCAAAACTGTGTGAAATTGATTTATATGACAGTAAAGAAGTTAATATGAAGTGAGTAGACAATTATTTTCTCTGCTAATAAAAATTGTTTTAAGAGACCAAAGCAGAGCATTGCAATCAAATTGGAATTAAAATAGTGGATCAGATCTAAGTGATATAATCATTTCTGGTGCAACTCTGTTGCTATCCAGGCATCACAAATATAAAAATAAAACTGCTTTCTCCAGATGCCTCCTTGCAGAGCTTTTTATTTTGCCGTGGAAGAGACAGTGCTATTTTAAAGCTGTCATGTGCGACTGGGAAAGGTAGGACAGCAAGGTAGAGCCATCAGATAGCATTTGTACAATTCACTGGGCTCTGTTATCTTACGGTGCGCTGTAGCACTTGAGAAACACTGTCACACGTGGGTCAAGTCAATGTGAAGATTCTGAAGAGGAACAGTGATGTCACCTGTCAAATAGTCAGAGATTGGTCACCTGTTTTGTGTCGTCCAAAAGTCTGCTGCCCATGTCATTTGGAGAAGGAAAAACATGCCACATGAGTAGAAAAAGATGTGAGCTACAAGTTTTAAAAGCATAAGAATTGTCTATGTGCTTTTTATAAATTTCAAACACAACCAAACTAAACTATGAATGATTAGGTTTTAATTGCATTTGTGCAGTAAATAGCCACTGTTAATAATGAGAATACCCTTTCCTATCTCAAAACTGTAAAATTGTATTTTTCTTGTCAATTTTTAAGAATCTTCAAATAAATCAAGGCAACATGTTTTTAAAGCCACTCAACTTCATCTAAGCATGAAACCAGCTTTGCCTAATCCAAAAAATAAAAACTTCAGTCAAGCTGCTTTGAGCAAATCAGCACAATATAAATCCTACTAAATAAACAGAAAAAATGTTTGCGCTTCCATCCACAATAGCTCATTTATGGCCTCTTTACCCAAAATAAAGACAAAGGTTACTGATAATCACATACAAATAAATGCTCACATGAAACATGAGAGCGTTTTTAGAACGACTGGTTGTGTAAACACTAAAAGAGCATCACTTTACATTTGAATGGAGTTGAAACCAAACACCAGTGGCAAAGCTTTGCCTTTTCGGTATGTGGGTGCAAGTGAGAAAGCCTGAATTTGGATGCACGCTTCAGAAATTGGATAAAGTCTACTCCGTACATCAAATAGCTGTGAATAGAAAATCGATGGAAAATGGCCCAAAATTGTTCGTGACATATTTATTTTTGGCTAAACCTATTTTTTCCCCTGAACAATTTCTATAAATAATAATATTATACAGCACAATCCAAAGCCTTGCCTGTCATGGCACCTTAAAACCTCTGCTATAGAATAATAGATCAATCCAGGTCTATGAATATACTTGAAAAGTTCCCTTAAAATTTCATCTTGGCATTTCTGACTACCTGAATAAAGGTTAACTTATTTTATAGAAATTTTAATAGAAATATTAAAATGCAATCTTGACATTTCTAACTAAACTTTCTTCCAGTTCCAAAAGAAAATCTATAGTTGCAATTCAGTTGCTTATTTGTCACGTACAAAGTTATCCACAGGATACCTGCAGTGAAGTAAAAAGTGTTCCAGGGTCTGTAAAGATTAAAAATCTCTTATTTAGCATGATTGTTTTCAAGCAGAGCAAATCTCAAATGTTCTTTAAAGTTGACTCAGGAAACAAAATGATCCAACGAGACCCCAGAAAAGTGCCTCCCTTCACACATAATGTTCTCACGACTAGATTCATATCGACTCCAAGCAGAAATCACGAGTCACGTCTCAGCATTCCATTAACAGTGGGAGAACGTTATGTAAAACGCAAATGACTGTTAAACACAGGGGGAGAGAAATGCATGGAGGAAAGAAGGATGGAAATAAAAAAGAGAGAGCAGGAGAGAAAGAAAGCAGTGAAGCAGCCCCCTCCTTCGGCCTGTTTTGTTTTTAAATGTTTACACCATTTTGTCTGGTATTCTGGGCATCTGTGCACAGAAGGAAGGGCAGAACGCCACTTGCTTCAAAGCTGAGTCTGAGCAGCAGGACGCATGAGCGATTCTTTACAGCTCAGCAGGCCGTCTTTATCAGGACGTACTCTACAGCTGTGAACCCTGGCAACATGAAGACCAGACAAAATGAGGGAGGGATATGCAAAGAAAGACCAACCATGAGAGCTGAGAGGGACACAAGACGGTTAGAGAAGATTATGGCAGTTAAATGTCAGATATGGGCTTTATACGCTACACTTAACCCTGGGTTAACGGTTTTTTAAATCCCAGGTTGAGACATCTTTTATCCTTGGGGAAAGCAATGTCTCACACTTGTAATTTTGAAAGGATTTAGCGCTGCTTTTATTGCAGTGGCAAAGTTGCATTGTTGCGATACCGTGCAATGCTGGAATGCTATGGCGAGTTGCTTTGCGACGTGAAGCCAATCATAAATGGGACAGTACTGGCCTCATTAAATATTCATGAGCTGAGAAGAGTTGCAGGAACTTCATACATTGTGTTTAGTTTTTGCAGTCTGGGGGAAGCAGTTAAAATGTCAAGCTGCGATGGCAGCGGAGATGCAACTGGAGTGTTGGAAAAACAGCTAGAGCAGATTTATGTGGTGCCATTTCCACATATGGAGGATTAGAATGGCTTGTGAGCTTGAATTTGTCCAAATAATGTCATAAAACTCATAAATATGCAAATAAGAATATTAACCCAGAGTTTACAAACAAACATTATTAAATACTGAGATTGGCTTAATAATAAATTCTGGGGAGTCGAAAGTATTAGACCAAGGCTTTAGACACAAGTACGTGTACAGTACAGTGATGGTATCAGAAAATGATACTATAATGCTTTCAAATATATCATCATATTAAATTGTCATATTCCCACATGTATTGTACCTTTGAATAACACTTTAACTAAAAGACACACAGTTTCACAATAATATGGCATCATATTTTATAAACCTGCTTTGAAATTAAACACACTGGACAAATAGGACTTGAACATAACACTTTTATTTGTTAGTGAACTCCTAAATGGGTTCAATATAATGGTGACTCAGCCCATCATTGCTTTGTCATAATTGGTTTAAGAGGCTTATCATCTTTCTCCAGAGTAGCCAATCACAGCCAGCATTAAACGCCAGCTCTAGCGCAGGCTAGCGTAATGGAGCACTTTTGTAACCGGTGGCCTTGGGGCACCAAACGCAGCACCTCCATTACGAGCAGCATTAACAGTACCAGGATTGAGCATCGCCGCAGGAATCAATCTGTTCAATCTCATTGCATTTGCTGGATTTCAGGCCGTGTCTAAGATCTAGCGTTTTCCCCCAAGGGCCTGCTCTCGGTCTCACATTAGCCCCTCATTGGTGGTGACGTGCCGACCGTTCCCCTGGCGCCGGAGAGGGGACGGGAGACATACGAGTGACATGGAAAAACACAAGCCAGAATCCTGTAGGGGATTCGCTAATATCTGCCAGCGCTGCCAGGTGCACGGCTGTTAAGAAAGCGCAGGCCCGGCTTCACGCACACATTGTTACAGACCATTAGGTGCTTTAACCAGATGGATGATTAGGCACAAATAGGGAACCTGCACTGGTTAAACAGGATTGAGGATATTTGATATCGGAGAACCCGCCTGGTGATTTAAGATCTGGCTGCAGTAACAAAAGGCTGCTAACAATGGAAGCGCTAATTGCATTGTAATACGTTTCTTTAGTCACCTGCATTTTAAGTGGCTAGCTAAAGGGCATGCTAGTTACTAATCACGATTGTCTGACTGTTCAATAATTTTATGTATTATAACAATAAAAGAATTTACAAAAGCTAAAGACTGTTCTTACAACGAGCAGCTCTGATTTGCAAACCAATTGTAAAACGGTAAACAATTGTCTAATGCTAAGGTAAAAAAAACAGACAACAATTTTCATAAAGGTATAACATGTCAGGTCAGCATGGGACTGATCGGTGTTTGTCTCACATAAACATGAACTCAGCTCACCCCTCATCTTCTCTTTCTGCCCTCTTTTTCCTTCCATCTTTGCTTTTATACCACTCTCATGCATCTCTAACGCCATCTCCACCCCTCTCCTCTTCCCACACTTTCCCTCAGGGTCACGGGGAGGCTGGGTACTGTGAAGCAGGATCTCAGGAGGGGCTGCACACCCATTAGGAGACAGCGCGTTTCATTCCCCTCACAGGAGGCCAGTCAGAGACACCTGCACTGGCCTCCAGAGCCCTGCGGTCTCCATGGTGAGGAACACAGAGCAGCTACATTTGAACTATACGTTTAACACGAGTAAGACAGTTGTATTTTTTTATAATTTAAATTTAGGGGGAGCCATAAAGAGACATGGCCGCCGAGGTCACTCGCATTTCCACGTGTCACACTTTAAATGCAACTGTGTGGAGTTCAGTTCTTCAGGAGATTTCGATGTGCTCGGCTGGGGTTTTCTACAGCACCTCAGAAATGTGGATCCGCATAACTTCTTTGTAAGAGAGGTTATCTTTAAATCCCTTAGAAAAAATAAAACAGACAAGAATGAGACAGTTGCTGAAATACAATAAAAGTTATTCATCACAATTAATGTGGACAGCATAACTCTTACTTTATTTTTCTTATTTCTTCTCTCTCTCCTCTTCTCTTTTGGCTTCCTCTCTCTGTTCTTTCTTTCTTTCCCTGTTATGAATACATTTTCTGTCCTCTAAGCATTACAGCGATGCCCGAATCAACCCTCCATCCATATTTTTCTTACTTCTTTTGTGTTAAATGGGGTGAGCTTCTACTCAGCACAATTCCAGTTCATTCTACACCTCGTTACAGGGAATTATATGGCACGTCTCAGACCTCAGTTTGTGACACTCTTATGTGCTGAGCCAACTGAACATGACTTAACCAAAGCCAAGCTGAACACGCAGAGAAAGATAGAAAATGACCTCTGTAAAGTGCTGTGTTGAATTGTAATAATAATAGCTTGACCCTCGCTGATGTAAAGCAATTCATCTCAATTAAAAGCCAAACACACCATCTACCAAAGGAAATATTGTCTGTACAACTTTTATCACAAAGTAAGAAACTAAGATGAGCTTTAAAAATAATCTACATTTTTTTCCTAAAATCATCTGCATGTGAGGCCAAATGTTCATTTTAGACCCTGTTTAAATGGATTCTTTCAGTTGTTGCTAAGTCACACAATTACACAGATGAAAGTCTTCTGCGAGTGTTTCCAAAGGCACACTCAACCCCTGCAGCCCCTGAGGGACCCTGAGAACCCAACAGGGGCCTTTCTTCTCTTAAAATCATGTTATGTTGACAGATAAGAAGTAAGGATAACAATTGTGACACAACCAAGATGATGCCGTTTTGGTCCTTTTTAATATATTCGTAACTGCTGCAGTTGATTGGATTCTGGTATGCGGCTGTAATATTTGAATGGAAGTTATATTTGAATAAATAAAAAAAGCTGTTGTGATAAAAGCGTTTTGTTAACTAATGAGACCGCTATCTTCGAAAAATAGAAAGAGGTGTAGTACAGCTCTTGTAGCTGACAAAACTGACCTGCCCCATCTTTCAAAAGCCACCGGCCTAACAAAGAGCTATTGTGCAGGCCAAAAGGAATCAGTGTCTGCAATTTGAGTCTTTTTTTGTCCCCAGCTTTTCTTTCCCCAGAGTACAGAGGCCGCTGTCAAGAGGTGCGAGATTGCAAATGGATCTTGAGTAAGAGATTTGATTGGATCCTCCCGCTGCGGTTCGACTGACACGCATCACGAACACAGTGTGGTCGTGTCCCTCTGGCCGTAGGGTTTGCCATGGTAACTCATAAGATTAGTGCAGGTGGCAGCTTTGCTCAGAGGTGGATGGTACAAGACTAGCATTTTCTGCAGAAATGAGGTCAAATTAACTTGCCTTAAAAAAAACGTGTCTAAACATCCCTTTTTGAAATGCTGACACAAATTCAGAACAGAACTGTAAAAACCTAGAGCATCTTGGGTAAATTGATGATGTCAGAAGGCAGCAAGGCAACCCTTAATGACAGCTTATTAATTTTGCTTGATTTTTATTGGCTCCATGAAAAGATGGCTTATTTGATTATCATTGCAAAATAATATGAATTTCAATGCCACTCGAAGTCTGTTTCCAAATATCACTGACGCAGAAAGAGAACTGGGGCTCTTTTATTTGCAAATTTATGCCGTTTTTCCAAAACTATTAACAGGCAGCAAATGTGTCATGAAGCAATACAGTGCACACTGGCTTTGCCATTTAGACCCTTAACCAGCGCTGCAGCAACATCTTGCTTTACAGACAGCACACTAAAATGATACATATACTTATAGTATATACCTACATATATAATTATATACAGTTTACATACTGAAGTGCCTGAAATGGTTAATGCTAAAGACTTGAAAACAAGCAAGAACGCTGTTTTCCTGCTATAACAAACACGACACCCATTAACTGAATCTACAAACAAATCTTGTTACTGAAAATTGTCACTTAAACATGCCGTGATTATGGTCAAGGTCAAACCGGTTGGTAAACCGACAAAATTTGCTCCTTTACAGAAATCTCTCGCAGGCATGACTGCGTGCGTTTCAGCTACTGAACACGCCACAAAAAACGCTTGTTATTCACACTCATTATGTGTTCTGTAATGAAGAATACAAACGACATTCAAGGCCTATTTGAGGTAATGTTCCTGATGAGTCTGTTCCCATCAAATTGACGCTGTCAAAGAAATGTTTAAATGTTTTATGCTACAAAATGAAACCCGTATTTTTTAGAATTACAGGAACATCTACTTCTTGACAGGTAGCATTGTACAGCACAAATAACCCACAGTAAATAGACCAGTGAGGAAATGCATGCTTTGGATTAATACACCTAGCACAGAGAGCAGGCAGCCATTACACTGAAAATCACATATGACAGAAAAATTACTATTATAACATGAAACCAATAATCCAATGCACTGTAAGCAAAGGACAGGTAATACTGTCATTGTCAAAAGACCTGCTCTGTGTATTCAAGTCAGCGTATAATTGGTCCAAATATAATGGTAGATGGAAATGTGACTGAATATAGACAGAATATGGCATAATAGAAAAACACACAAAAAAGCAGAATAGAGAAGGAAAGAACAATCATAAAAACATTACAAAAGACATTACATTTGTATCTGGTTGAGATTAAGATTTAAAACGATGCTGTCAAAGGCACCATTGAAGCTGCATCTTTATCAAAATATACTATAAAAAAGGTGGATTTACAGAATTTTACAGCATTTACACTGAGGCGGTATTAATACATTTACACTGAAATTAGAAGTGCAGTAAAGTGTATGAAATATATGATTAATAAAAATATTGCATTACAACATAAAAATTAAACAATGCATCATTTACATGGAATAAAAGCAGCATCTGAGACGTCAGAAACTTGAAAGACACAAAGCCTTCACAAAACAACTTTAAAGAGGAAGATTATCACTGAATGAAAGTAAATGTGTTGTTAGACTTGCAATAAAAAGCAAGTCATATGGACTAACACTGTCTTTTGTGTTCCACTAGAAAAATAACAGCTTTGTTTGAAACACTATGAAGGAGAGTGAATAATCTACAAAGGAAAGACTGTTTTATTTTTGGGTGAACTTTTTTTTTTTACTTTTTTAACTGTGTAAGAACCTTAAGGTCTTTTCGAAACTACATACACAGTGGACGTCTTGCTGCTACCCAAATAGTAACTCAAGGTTCAGACTGTGATCCATCAGACCAGCCTGTTTATTTGATTCTGTCACTGGCTCGGATGAAAGATTTCACGGATCTTACTCTGGCCGGGACATCTAACTACATCACTGTTCCAGACTGGAATTCCAGAGGACCAAAGCAAGTGTCTGATTTTGCACTTCTGTCTACACACAGCCTGAGGGAATACACACAAACACAGACACACACACTGCTGTGTGTAAGAGTGTATAGATGACATCCAAGAGGAAAGATTGAGATGAAAGATTCCAAGATTCCCGATTCACATTCCGTGTCAGTCACATATGAATTGCCATCACTCATGTCAGCATGCTCAATTTATTTCTGACATATGACTTGTCAAAAAACAGTTGAGTGACATCTGAGCTGTTTCAATATCAACACCAGCAGTTAAAATATGAGTAAAAAAATACATGCTGCAAATTTGGAGATGTACATTTTTTAGAATTTTTAGTAGTTTTAATTTTAAATATTCTGTCACAGTTCAAGCACAGTTTTGTGGCTTTACATTTGACTTTATGCCAACAATATCTGAGTGCTACAGCGACAGGTAAGATTTTCAGTCAAACAACCTAACAATTTTTAGTTTAAAATTACATTTATAAACCTGTTTCTCTCAGATAGATTTAAGTCTTGAAATATAGTGCTAGATTTAAAGTAAAAGTGCGTTGCCAACTTTAAATCACAAATATTAAAATATGTACATCAGGAACAAACACACACACACACTCCAATAAGTCATCGTTGTTTTTTTAGCAGTTGCATAAATTGATCTTACAAGTGTCATCTACACAAACTGCTGAGTTTAATAATTACACAAAAGCCTTTTACTCTGTGATCTTTCTGTCACCGTGTTAACCACAAAAATATGACACTAATCACACTTATCTATTTTAATCCATTTATCATTTAAAATAAAGCTGCTTAGATTTAACCTGTCTTGTAAATCCATTCTTGGTCAGCAGAGCACCGATTTAAAAGCAGAAAATTTGCATAACACACTTAAGTGATTCGGTCTGACCAATGATTAGTAAGAAGAGCTGAGAGAATGATGAATGAAGAATCAGACAAATACAGTTTCAATCTGTGCGTCACAGTCTTCACAGACCTTCGACCCGCGGTGGCAGGCGTGAGCGCATCCCTCTGAGCGGTTCAATGCGGTACACAAAGACATCAGGTGACTCTATTGTGTTTGCGGTTGATGATGTCAACCCACTGTCCAATCACAAAGCTTTTTTTTCTAATTACACATTTGAGATGTGGTCAAATCCCTAGGGCTCTTTTAGACAATGTCCTTGCTCAAATGTCCAGAACATCCTCTAGGGAACTATTAGCATGTCCATCTATCAAAGTCTTCTTGGTTCGTGGCGGTGATCAGTTCTTTACGCAGGCGCTGACGCTGTATAAATTAAAGTCTATGTACAAGATCAGAAATCTCAGCAGTATCTGTTGAGGGGTCACAGGTTGCGTTAGTCAAAAATAGATGTTCTTGTAGCTCAACTGGCACAAATGTTGTGGGTTCGAGTCCCAGAGGAACATGTAGTCATTGTACTACTTCACTAAAACAGCTTCTTTGTACGTATGTTGTGGAAAAAAGGATCTGCTAATTGTCTAAATGGAGATCTATATTTCTTACAAACACACAAAGGAAATTAGCATTTTAGAAACACTTGCTTTTTGGTGAAACATTTAAGGTGTCCAACAGCTGTACACGGTGCAAAAATGGCAGAGATCAAGGTATTATTTTCTTTTCTGGTCATTTTCATTTTCTGCTCAGAGTGTCTTGTCATTCAGCTTCCAATTAAAGCAGACAGCCTGCTGCTTTCAGAAAGCACAGGTCCAGTGAGGCCACAACCTCTAAGATCTGACAGACACAAACATAAGGCTTCTGAGAACTGGAGAACAAACTCATCTGTAAACCTGGGATAGTACAAAACAGTACCAAGACAGTTACCTCAGTTTTTGAGGTTAATAAAGACCTTCCTCTGTCTGTGTGCGTTAATTAGCTATATTTTGTAGACAGAATTGTACCCAAGTTGGTAAATTGCAATAAAACCTATCTTTGCAGACATGCTAATGGGTAGCTATGATTAATAAAGTGAAAAATCCTTTATTCTTAAAATATAAAACGCTTTCCTGTAGGAGACCGCTTAGTCTTCAGTCATCATAATTAGCCTTACTATATTTAAAAACAACAGAAATGTATGTATGGTATGTCCTCATTTAGATGAGTTAAATGTTTCCCATTTTTGCATATCTGATCTTATAAAGTCTACAGTGCCCAACAGAACAACTTATATCAAACACCCCTATATGATTTATGCTAACAGAATTTAAACAAACAATTTCCCAAATAACCAATTCAGCCATGTGGCAGAACCCTATACACTCTATATATACCCCTATTCACTAAATATTTTGACAAAATAAGTAATTTACTGGCACACATGGCAACTGTCAAGCTCCAAAAGTCCATAGCATTCATAAATCATTATCATTAAATAATTCATGATGTCAATTAAAAACCCTCAGTAGCCTAAAACCACTACTGGGTATAGCAATAAAAATGTGGTCGCTTACGGAAAATACTACTCTGACTTAAATGAAAAGATTATGTAAATATACGGTTTAAATGTATACAATATAAATGTTGTTTACATTGCCATGGTACACACACTGTTCCAATGGCCTAAGAGTTAAGAGAAGACTGCCAAGTCCAACACATGCAAACAAACAAAACCCAGAGACCAAACTCTGCACAGAGCCACTCATGAATAATACACAAACTCTGCACATATTTTTTTATTCTCAGTGTGAATGTGTAAAACATCTGCACAATAACATTCTGTCTGTCACGTTGCTTTGAAAGGCTGTTGTCTGATGCGCTCTTATGCTACAACATTATAGTTTGTACCTATAAAAGAGAGGAAAGCTTTCACGAGCGGAAAGTCAAACACACAGAGCAAATGACCTGACCTGAGCACCATTATAGCCTAATAACTGAGCTAATGTGTAAGCTGGATTTAAACTGTTTAGAGGAGTTACCCAAAGTTTATAAATAAAAGGAAATATATTTTCTTTTAAACATTTTATAGGGTGTAATATAATACTTGCACACAGCACAAAACTCAACATTTGATTTTAACTAAAATATAAGTTTCGCAAAGCATAAGTTGTACAATTAAAGTGTGCATAACTTGATTTTCTTATAAACTGTTCATAAGGCCACGGTCTATGTGAATATGTGTAGAACTGCGTGTAGATCTGGTACCATTGGTTGTAGGACCATGGACAGCGGCATTAAAACAAACAATCTTAGTGCTGAATTTCATGGTCATTTCATGTCTATTATTCTAAATATTGGGGAGAAAACTGTCCGCCTCATCATCTTTGCTTTTTATTGTTCACAGAATTAACTGTCAGCTCTTCCTTGTTTGACCCCTGGCAGAGGAATAAAAGGTATGCATTGCAGAAACTGGCAAAGCGCTTTGGATATATCTTCATCATAAATCTAAACCTGGGAAATGATCTCTTTAGAGCCTTTGGGCTTCACAGGGTCGTGTATTAAAGAGGAACGGTTCAGGGCACATTCGGCTCTGATGGAGCAGAGGATATTTAATCAAGAGAATTCCATCTGCTGCTGTAAGCATCTGCTCGCGTTGGAAGCGGAGCCAATTACCGGCTGATTCGACGACGCTCGGCCGCAGCGAGAAACGCAGGAAAGCGGGAACGGCAGGCGCTTAACTGAAGCTCAGTGGTTTATGTTCGTTTCCTTGTCACTAAAGGCCAGCAGAGTGTTTTTTAATTCTATTCTATGAAGTCTGAGTCATCAGTAAAGTTGTAAAGCTCTAAAAATGTTCTTTGGAAAAGTAAAAACAATTTCACTTAATTTTGCTTTAATCGCAGCTACCGTACACCAGGTGTTGGTTACGTACAGCCTGCATGAGTAAACGTACGTGCAAACAAACATACACGCAGGTTATAGTCACAGACAGATGGTCTATAACACAGATGCTGAACTGATGCAGGGTTGAATGTGACTCCACCTTGAGGAATAAATTCACACTTTCTTCCTTGAAAGTCAACATGAAACTTAATCATTTAACAAAATTGAATAACTTTCAACTGAAGCAACTGCACAATGTGCCAACATATGCCTGGCCAGACAGCCGTTAAACCAATTGTTTTAAATCTGCTCTTTCAACCATGTTACATAAAAGCAAATTAAATCTGCAGTAGCAAATTCAGGGACGGTGGAGCTCCGCCCATCGGCTGTCTTGCTTGAGATGCCGCCACACTACAGAAGTTGTTTGCAATTTCCATTTTATTATCTTAAACTTTGACTTTTGCTGCTGTCAAAAGGAGGAAAATAATAATTTGATTGCAATTCTTTATTATTTACTGTCTACCAGTTGTGTCGAAGAAAAATAAAAGCCTACTAATGGCCACCAAACAAAAATACAGAAAGGAACAGATGTCTTGAAGCAGGGAGAAATGACTCTTAAGGAGCAATTCATTGCTAAAGCTAATTAGTACTTCAGTTTAAGGGCCTGACATAAAGGTTCATGTCAATCTGCTCATCCACATGGGTCCCCAGAGTGGAACGCTGAGCACAGCAGTGCATTGTGGATATTAGAGACAGTAGATGCCTGACATTTGGAGTCACATTGGCTCTTAAAAAGTTAAATCAACAGCAGGTTAGTTTACGCAAAACATGCACCTCCGTGCGACCAGTAAAAGTTAACAACACACTCAAGCAAACAAAATTACCCCCTAAAAACATGATGCACTATCATGCCTGCATCTCCAAGAGTTTCCTTGAGCTGATTCTAAAAATGTTTCAAGCTATTTTAATGCTAACACGTCATATCAGATTCTTTACTGATACAGGAACTATACTGAATTATAACAATAAAACATCACACAAGTAAATGCCACTTTTTCAGGGATGACAGCACAAGCATATTCTTTATAAAGCGTTTCATCTTTTATGTGAGAGATCAGACACAAACATTAGCAAAACACTCTCTCTCTTTCTCTCTGTAGTGACTTTGATCCTGGTTGACAAACCTGAGATTGTCACTGCCACTTTTCCTGTCACCTCACAACGCCCCTTTCCGGCTGGTTCACACATCCCTCCCTCCACCATCTGTGAGGAGGCAAACTGAATTACAGGCTAAAGATTTAACAGGTGCAGGTGTAAACTTCCAAATCTCTGTCTCAACAAAATGTCACTTTCAATCCCGTGTTTCATTTGCAAAATATTAATACATTTGCAGTTGAAGTAACACCCATATATTTATGTATACATCACACAGAAGCTGCTAAAGAGACCAGTAATAAAGTCTTCATCATTTAAATGAATTTATTAATCACTTTCAATAATTCGCTGCTAATTAAAACAGTCTGAAAGTCTGACATCTGGTAAATTTCCAGATAGGGTAGTGAAAATTCCCTGCTTGGGTTATGCAGTCATTTTAACAGCAACAGTGTAGATTTGTATACCACTGCGAGTTAGTTAGTTAGTTAATAAAACAATGCTGCCTGGGTATGTTTACATACATTTCCAGGGATGTAATGAGCAAACAATGGTGTTGTTGGTATTTCTCTCTTTCTATCGTATCATATGAATATCATATGTGCAAGGAAAAAGGTCAGGAAAAATATGTTTCCTAGGTAAAAAACCCTTGTACTGCCATGGAACAAAACAGATGAAATCAGTCATAACCTGGTATACCCGCCTGCTCTCTCCCTTAGTAGTCAATGCCCTTTGGCATGAAAGAGCTTCAGAATTTTTCATTCATAAGCATTCATTGTGATTCAGTGAAGCATTGCCTGGAACAGAACCAGGTGAGGTGCCCAGAGACCCTCAGGTTCCTCTAAGGTTCTTCTCTGTGATCCTCTGATTTGTTTTCTTCAGCACGCCTAATGACTGACACTTGTCTAATTTCTGGTGTCTTCTCCTTATCAGCCCCATCTGTCCATCTAAGCAACAGATTTTTCCCTGATTTAGCAAAACACTCAGAAAATGTGCAAAAGAACTCAACAATGCGTGCTAAAATCAATACTGTGTAGCAAAACAAAACTAAACATCACATGGATTGGAGTTTAAACAAACTATAGAGACTTTAAACAAGGGAAACATAAAATTTGGGCATAAATAATCTTAATATAAGCCTGAGATCAACTCCAGCTGTATACAAAAATAAACTCCAGAAAATAAACACATTTCTTTGAACGGACAAGCAAAACTTTCTGCCAAGCTATTTTCCTATTTGCCAGAGGCTCATCAAGCATTCATATTATAATAACTAGTCTTATTTCGCAGCTCACACTTCCCTTCCAAAGACTGCTGGTATTTTTTTACAGCTATTAATGTTATAAAAGTTTAATAGAGTTGAGTATGAATTGAGCATTAATTAGCCAGGCATAGTAGAACTTCCATTTCAGTAATTACATTTCACGGCATCCGATTGCCACAGTAAATGGAAACCTTTATTGATTAATTAGGAAAGTTGTGTCATTGCTTTGCCAACAGACCAATGAAAAGAGTTCATTAATTCAATGCAATTAGAGTCACTGCAACTCTCTGGCTGTCAAAGAAAATCTGCCTGTTTGCATCTGTGAGTGTCATGATGTTAGAGAATTTTCCTGAAATATTTCACTGCAAAACATACCTTCTGTTTCTAAGTCTAATGTTCTTTCTCACCTGGGGACAACATGCATTTGGGCAGACTCAGGTCTGTACAGAGTAAACTGATATATGGATACAGAAATATCATGTACAGCATTTAAACAAAGATAACTTTGACAAGGCGTTAACAAACAGGCAGTCTATCGTCCTTAGGACAGCATTTATGGCAAGAATATTTTTCTCCAAATCTTTTTTGTCAGACATGCAACTTGTTATATGACCTTGTTATCTTCATGTTTTGATTTTTGTCTGAACAATTGACACACAAAAAGTGTTTTACTACATTCATGTTTTACAACCCCTTAAATTCACTGACACATGGTTTATTGCTTTTATACAACAAACTGCTTTAGTAATCTGTTCAAAAAGAGACCGAATAAATTTAAGTAACCTAAGTAATATAGCCATTAGCATGCTTGGACAATAGGATGTACAGTAAACATTTTGTTTGGTTTGTAAACAAAAACATACGCATGGATCGACAGCATCAACAAGCTGTTTGTTGTTTTCTATTGCTGTGTAAATATGGAATTCAATTAGTTAGTGGTTAGTTCTTTGAACATGGCTCATCCAATCAGATTTAGAGCTGGGACTGTGGTTTATAATGAGGGATTTTAATTTGTAGGCTGCTTGCATGCTAATTTTGCATGATTCTCTCTTCAGATCTATTGGGTGTTTGTTCAGTATGTCGAATTCTTGGTTTGTATTTGGACACCAGATCTCACATCCATAATACATAAAGGGTTCTGACAGGGATGTCAACTTTGATAGTTATTGTGTTGGCACAAAATGATCTCTGGGACTTGTCTCTCAGGTCATTCACAGCCTGGCTCTCTCTGTTTCTCTCTGAATTGTTGTCTCTCCAGCGGCCAATGTTTTCTCGTCTGCTCTTTATAATGAGGGGCAGATTGTGCCTAACCATGGAGTCAGTGCGTTACCCTGGAGAGACACTCCCAGCCATACAAAAAAACGACGCAGACAAAGCATCTCCGCCTACTTGTCATACTAACTTTCTAAGACAGTCGTACATAGTCTTAAAAACACCCTTAAAAATGCCAAATGGACAGTTCTAGATTAGTGATTATAGTTACCCTCTCTGCTGCCAAAAACACAGTTCACTCCTGAATACAGCCACTGGAACCCTTACATAAATCACCATGGAAACCATAGTTTCTGCAAAAATACCATAGTGACAAGCAATTATTGTTCATACACTAAAACTGTGGTATAAACTACTATAATCAAAACAATTATTTAAGCTTCAATCTTTAACTTTCATCTTTCTACTACCTTCTTAGTTTGAAACATAAAATTACTTTCATTACATATGTTGGAGTCAAAGGAAGTCAAACTGACATTTTCCAGGAAATCTGACCTGACAGCTCAAACAATAAATCATTATTATAAACTTACAGTTTGGAATCGAGGTAAGGAGATTGTGAACACCGATCATGTACTTCCTCAATTATATTCCTCAACATATTTTGTTTATTTTTAACTCAAATAATTAAACAAAATTTAAAGATTCTTAAACTTCTTTCACTATTTGTTATAATAATGCATTGTTTTAACTGCTGTAGCACTGATTGTATGTAGCACTATTGTATTTTTGGTGAACATAATGGTTACTATAGGAGACAGATACAGTACATGTACTGCAGATAAGCAGAAACTGGATTACATCCGACTGCTTCACACAGGTGCAAGAAAACTGACCAAAATGGCTGGAACAAATACAGAAAGGAGGTCTGCAGCTTAAGAGGGAACAATGTGTGTGTGTGTGTGTGTGTGTGTGTGTGTGTGTGTGTGTGTGTGTGTGTGTGTGTGTGTGTTTGCGTGACCAGAGGAGCCAAGAAAGGGTCCATCTGGTGAACATAATCTAACCTGATTACAGAGAGCAGACGGACACAATTAATACAGACGATTCACTAATATAAAGACTAGCTGGCTCCATTAGGGTACACCAGGCATGGGCCCCTATGACCATATCAAATTAAGAGCCACTTTTTAACCAGAATATAGTTTTTTTTTAATCATTCAACATTTGGAAGTTGTCCTGGACAAACATTATATATTAGTACAAAAATAACCTTCTTTCAGAGTAATTTAAAAATGGTTTAAACATTTTAGAGATAATCTACATTGTTTGTTTGCAGAGGTAACTTTGTAAACAGTTCTGATTGGCTGCCTGTGATGCAAAGCATTATAGGTATGTGCTGCCCTGTTCTCATTCCCGTTACATTCTGTTGGCTAATGCAGTGACATTAACACACTTTCAATTGTGCCATAGTGCCAAAATACTTCACTGTATGGACAGCAGAAACAAACTCAGTTGTCAAACACTGAAGACCACATCAAATCAACAGTTGATTAGTTTCTATCTGAAGCAAACTGAGTCAGTCTACAGCTCACACTGAGTTTTTGTTCATTTGCTTTCTTTGCTGCGATTTAACAATGCTAAAAAAGGCTGAGATGAATTCTTGACACTGCCGGCGGATAATTATGATGACTGCACTCATTCTAGGGGGTGTGTAATTAGTTGTTCAGTGAATGAAAAGGCCTGCAGTTATTCAGTCTGAAATGCGCTGATCACTCTGGATGACTGTTTAACTGAATATGGTCAACAAAAGAGTAATTGCATTCGCTTTGAAACCCAAAACTCTTTACAGTTCACACTCTGTCTTGCTTCGGTTACCTCAATCCAGATCAAGGGTTAAACAGGCAGCCGGATATAATGTGCAAGTATCAACTCATCTGTAACGGATGGAGGCGGGTCTGTCTGATACCCTCATGCTCAAGGCGACTAATTTATCTAGACAACAACGATCTGTCCTGCATGGTTGTAAGGTCAATCAGAATAATCCAGAAAGACTGCTCATTACGAATGCACGCTCTCAAAATATCACAGACCCACTGGAGGTTGGAACTATCGCATTCTGGCAGAATCTGTGAATTTGAGGCACCCTACAGTATTAATAACGTCCTATCCCCTTTCTCTGAGCGTGTCTTTGAACTCTTATCCAATGGCAGCCATCCAGCAACACAAAACTCCCCTCGCTGTTCTTCTGCTTTCCTCTGGCATCAAACAGCAGAACGAAACCTTTGATAATGCATCTCATTGAGTTAAAATCGTGCTGACCAAACATCACGGCCAGGTGACAAGCAATAAAAGCTTATTTTCCATACTAGAGTTTTTGTGACTATGAAAAGCTATGAGCGATAGGATGATTTAGCAGTTGCTTGTTTTTTTCACCAACATCAAAATCTCATTGGTTCAATTTGCCGCTCCACACAGCTGTAGAAACTTTGCGTCATCTCTGTTCCTATTTAGCACACTGTGTAATTATGCTGATGAGGGAATAATCTTTAGGCAAGGACATTGCAGAACAAGGGATCTCCAGAAGACGTTTTTCTACACTATTTATTCAGTGTCATTTTCTATTCAACGTCATGGTGATTAATCTCCTGACACAGCCTGGATTCCTCTATGTTCCTCTGTGATTTGTTTAGCGCTGGTAAAATTAGTTAACAATAAAAGCCTGTGCAACCACATAAATGTGCTTCTATTACATGACAAAGACAATTAAACTGTCTGGAACAACACAAGGAGTTAGAGTTAATGATTACACATTTTTAGTTCAGGTAAAACTAAGTCTTTCTCAATAACGCAACAGGGATAGTTAACCACTGAGTGGTTTAATCCATCAATCTTTCACCAGCCCGGATCTCTACCCTCAAACTAAACCCCCACTAAAGAAGCTGGGATCACCCCACCACTCGACAGACTCTAGCCACTATAGACGTGTTTGCCATGTTAGCGACCCTCTAACCACCCACACAGTCACTGCGCACCCTGAGAACACACAAGTTACTCATCCCTTCTGTTCAAAAATACTTTACTAACTAAACATGAGACCGTGAGAGATCTGTGGACTCACTCTCAGTGCTTTTAGATGATTAAACACGATGACAGTCCTAATAGATTCTGTACGGAAGAGATCAAGTGGGGCTTCTTACAGTCACCTGCAGTGCTGGAGTTTTGACAGATGCATCTCTTCTCTTCTTTAAAAGATTTTTAACTTCTTTGACATCCCCAACCCTGTTATTTAAATCAATGGGTCGGACGTCAAGCAAAATGTATGGTTAAAAAAATCAATGTCAAATCAATGAATTGCTTCTATTCAACAGATTTATCATTACTTGGAAGGTTACGATAAAATTACAAAACGTACTTTAAATGGCAAGGAGAATAAGCCAAGCAAATACAAAACCCAGGGGAAACAGTTCAATTCAACTATAAATGCAGCATTAGGTCAATCAAGCATCAGGCAGAATACAGTACTGCAGGTATACAACAATACCAAGAACAGCTGAGAAATAACATGGACATTAGGTTAACATTTGAATAAATGTCTAAGGGAAAGGACATTTTAGATTCAGTATTTGTTTACCATTAAAACTCTGTTTAAACGGTCATAAAGTGTGACAAATGATTTTTTATTAAAAATATCTAGTGTCGTCTCTCTGTTAATTTGAGGTTAAGATGATGACCTACTTCAAGAAAAACTAACAGCATTCTTCTGATCTTAACAATTCTATTATGCATTACACTTTAAAGTGCAAATATAAACTGAGAGACTTCATGGAGTATTGTAATTAAAAAACCTCATTCGTCAAACAGCATGACACTGCTGTCACTGTTGGAAATGGCATATCAGCTACCATAGCAAAATCTTATTAAACAAATAGGTATTCAGCATACTAATAAATGCATTTGGTAATTGTTTTAAAGCAAATGTTAAAAAACAACTGTTTTTTTAAACAACTACTTCATTTCCACATGCATTCTTACAGGGCAGTTTACGCACTGGTGCGAAAAGCTTGGGAACGGTTGTGAAATTTGCGCAAAACACTTTGTATTTGCACTCGACACTTTGGTGACGGAACGGTAAGTTGGTAAGTTCTGCGCACTTACGGGTGCCATCGAAACGGGTAGCGATGGTGTCGAGGAAGGTGTTCTGCGGGGCCAGCAGACCTCTCATCACAGGCATTCTGGTACGGGTCGACTGCGTCCTTCTTGCGCCTCTGCGCCCTGCTGGAGCAGATTCCTGCTCAGCCCCGAACCCGGGTAAGAATCGGGATGTTCCGGGCGCGCATCCTAGACCCTGCAGGAGCGCCCCGATCCGTGATACGCGCGGCTCCACTTTGGCAGCTCAACACTGACCATATCCCTCAACGGAAAACCCACATATCTGCCTTATATCATGTATTAAACAGAGCGAAAATCCAAATGTGTCTCTCTAAATCGGGTGTTTGGAGACGAGATAAACCTGTGCGTAACGATAGCGCTGGAGACTGGAGATCAGTGCTGAGGCGACTGCGCACGGATGCCGTGTGGACTCTTCTGTGCCACCAGCCTCTTCCTCTCTACATCTATATTACTGCCTTTCTCTAGTTGCTATAACCAGCAGATGTCATGTCACGTGGTAAGCGCTGACTGGTGAGCTAACGAGAACCCTGTAACTCAAGTAATCTTAACAGTTTGTATTTTTATGGGCAATAAAATATTCAAAGGTTTAAATGGACGGAAACCAAATGTTTGACTTCTAACACAATTGCACAATTCGTGACTGTACAGTAAAATTATGTAAAACAGTAAATCGAGGATAACTGTGATCTAGACGTATAACAAACAACCAGAAGCAGAAAATCAATACACTTGATTTGTCAGCCACCCAAAAACACATGCATCCTCATTCATCCATTGATGTTGCCATTTTGTTTATGATTTTTCATTTACTCGTAAACAAAAAGCTTTGGTGACATTTTAGTCAGCAGACCCACCTTCCACATGACAATATATTACAAAGAAAGCTACAAGTAGACCACCGGTGTCATGCAACCGCTTGACTTTAGACCACCCTGTTTACCAGTTTTACTATGCATTGCAATTTACATGTTTACTCTTGCAGCTTTCCTTTCAATAAATTATTAACACTGTAAAAAACACTATGCAAAAAATAAAAATGTCAAAAAACACATATTGTTTTGATTAGGCGCGGTTTGCATTAAGTTAAACCGTTAACTAAGTAACAGGAAGGTTTGCTATGCTAAACCACTACAATACCGGATAATGAATAAAACCCTACGATCAGAAGTGACAGACGGAGGGCTGCACGGAGTACATGATGAAATTGCGACATCTTCCGGTCACTCAACGATGTTTGTATACAGCGATCAAACAGGACATTCAATTTCAGTTCAATACCGGTTTCAGCGCATTTAAATCACCGGCTAGAAGAGGATGGCGAACATGGACGATTTAAGAAACCGATTGCGTTTTGGAGGTTGGCCATATTGAACCTCTTTACCGTCTTACCTGCTTTATTTGTTTCATCTGCATGTGTTGGTGATGGCTTGAGTAATTCGTACACGAGAAATCACCGTTGCCTTCGTTGTCTGTTTTGTTTATACTAGTTACGTACGACTAAAGATATTTTACCAGTTTAGCTCAAGGTTGAACTTAACAACGGGACAGCATTGCCCGCCAATTTTAACGTTGGTGTAGCAACGCAGTTTTATGACGCTAAAGTGTGTCGCAAATTGCTGCATACTTGAAAGCACTTGTTTATTCTTATGGGGAATAGTACGCAGCCCAGGGTTATATGTTGCGCTCATGGAAAATAGCACGCGTGTAGTATGGCAAACACTTTAAACATTTAATAACTATATGATCTCAATATACAGCATCATTCAATTTTACTCTTAATTGATTACTTATATTTAATGACTGTTAAAGTATCCCCGCGATGCTTAAGTTCATTCTCCAGCGTAGAGGGGAAATGGCGTAGCCACGTGTTATCTGTTACTTTTCTCCGCGCTGTTTAATTGAACCAATTGCATTGTGCTATTTATTGACAAGACATTTTTTAATAAACTAGTTAAATAGAAATAATAAGACCTGGTTTCTTATGTGCATATAATTGTATTGAAAGAATACATTGGAAAAAGTATACCTTTTAACATGCAAATGCATAGATTATGAAACGGAAGTTGAAATACGTTAGAGGAATCCGACTTTCTGGGCCACCAAGCGCCCTCTTGTGACAAGTAGTTGCCGATATGAACCGTTTTGACAGGTCGGTTTTTTCCCAAATGAGATGGATAGTGAAGGCGGGACTAGTTGTTTGGTTTAGTTCCGTGTGCTGCTGGATTGGTGGGAGATCATCTGATTAAGCGGCGCTTCATGATCAGAGGTGGGGAGAGTCTATACGATTCGCTCAGCTGATAGGAAACGACGCCTTCCAGGTCTAAACCAAAAGCCTTCAAGTCTCCGTGAGACCTGTTTACCATTAAAGATCTCTCCGTTTACTCTGGTACAAGCTCAAAAGAAGCAGGTAGGCGTTGTGCATTGTATTTAAAGTCTTAAATCGTTTAAAATGACCGGATACACAGTATATAACTTAGATCTGCCGTCGTTTGCCGTTTCCAGCAGAGCGCTACCGTATATGAACCGCGTATAGAATACATACAGTAAAGCGTTCATCTTAAACGATGCATATACAGTATTACTTATATCCGGTGTTCATAGATTTATATGGGATTTTTATGCATTTAATGATGCAATAATAATAATAATAAAAGTAATGTTTCACATCACGTCGTGGCTATGTATTTAAGTGTGTCATGTAATAAAGTTATGGGTGTGAATTAGTGTTACACGAACAGTATTTGCCCTTTGCCCTAAATGCGTTGTTACGTAATATGCCAGTTTATGGGACCACAATACGCACAATAATGTGTGCAACCAATGATGCACCATATTTTATATATTTTATATATTGCAAATAAAACAGCGTGCAGTAAACCAATCGTTACCGGCATTATACACCAAAAATACACTGTAGCTTACAATGAACAGGCCAGTGTCCTATTACACAAAGGTTGCCTGTGTGTCAGGAGTCGTTGCAACAGTTTCTTTGAATATTACTTACAGTTTCTTTCTTTAAAGTTTCTTTTTTCTTTAAAGTTGGTGTCATAATGTATTGATGATGATGTTAACATAATGCTTAAATGCCTATATATTGTTCTGTTTAATAATGATCATATTTGTGTGTACTGTGGTAGTTTCATTACATTATTACCATGCATGCATTAAAAATGGAGCATGTGCAAAAATGTTCATGGCTATGTTATGAAGCAATGCGATTAAAACGTTAGAACTACATTTTAACAGTTCTTGCTAAGCATAAATGGGAACATCTTGTCCACAAGTGCTGTCAGTTAAAACAGGTTTATTAGGGAAAAAATGCTGACTCACTGGTTGGGCCACTTCATTTTCTCAATGAAATCTGTTCATTTTTCAGGAGGTAGTACTACAAGCAGTGGGTGCACATCTAACCTTCATCAAATTTGCAGGTTTCAAAATGTCTCAGAAGATCAAAGCTGGTTCTGTGGTTGAGATGCAAGGAGATGAAATGACCAGAGTAATATGGGAGCTCATAAAAGAGAAACTCATCTTCCCTTACCTGGAGCTCGACCTACACAGGTGAGATTACCTGTGTGTCTGACACTCGCAGTAGGCGAGCGTTTCTCTCATTTTATTTGATTTCCCTTGTGATTGATTTGAATCACATCTTGCTTTTAAACCTGGATTAATGTCACTTCAGTGCCAATTAATGATCCCTTAGAGAATTTTACCATGCCAACCAAATTCTAGTTGTACAAATTAGGTTTCCTGTTAGGCAATACAGATTTCTTAGGTCTTTAACACAGTGTGGGAATTCTCAAGGCCAAAGAGAAGTGTTTTCATCCCATTGGAGAACGGTAGAGATGTTACTGCCTAATATCCCTTTTCTTTGTCTTTTTTGAGTTTTGAAATCATAATGAAGGCTCTTTAACTATAGAAGCCTGTTTTGTAAACTAAATGACTGTTTAATCACTGTTGTACATGAACCTGACCTGACTAGTGAACTCAAGTCTTATCAGTCTAAGATAAGAACATTATCGGTATGTTGGTGAATATGGTGACATCACTAAAGGGGAGGATCCTCTGATGTCCACTTATTCTGTCACTTTCTACAGATCTTTGTCCTTGTTTGTTTTTAACCTCCACAGCTCTGCATGTAGAATCATTAGATTATTGGTGCGTTTTTAGCTGTCATTAATGTTTTTATTTCTGTTATTCTTCCTAGTCGTAACAATCTCTCTAAATTTTGTTTGTATATGCTCAGTATATATAATTTATATGCCTGTTAAACTTGCATTTTTAAGTGGGAGGAGAAGTGGGTCAAAGGTCACAAAATGTTCAGCATATGAGACAGGAAATTCGAAAACAAGGAAGTATGAGAGAGTTCCACTCCTACTGTCAGTACTGTGTTCTATCTCAAGTTATGTTCCCTAGATAATGTGTGTGAAGTGTGTCATTTGCTACTGTGGTAGTTTAAAGTCCGGGAGAATGTGTTCATCAGTTCAGTCACGCACACATAAAACAGACGAGGTCCTTTGTTTGCTGGTTCTGTTTAGAGGAATGCTGAGAACATGAATGTAGCCTAAAGAAATTAAATGACTGTGGACAATTTAATTTTTCACAAGAAGATTTCTGCCAAATGTCAACATTAATAAAACATTCATCAAATTTGAGAGATTCCATCTTTGTTTACTTCATCCCTTTATAATTTTGCATGCCTTAACATACTTAGATTCATTCATTAGGTTATGGGTCATTTGCACGAATTGAAATAATATAATTTTTCAGCATTAATTGCGGTTGTGTCTGTTTAAATACTGAAAAAAAGAAGTGCTGTTTAATGTCAGTTTACTGGAACACTGTGTCTTTGTCCTACATTACGATGGCACTAGTTTCCCATTGACCCCATTCTGAATATGCCACAAGACGCCTCCGTCTGACTGAGTGCTAAGTGATACATTTTTTTGCAGCAGTATTATGTAAGACTGCGGTACTAATTTAACTATGACTTTGAGGTGAAGGTTTAAACATTTACAGGCATGTTTCTTCCTTAATTGTTCGACTGTGCATCAAAAATAGAATCACGAAAGGATAAATTGCGTTTACTTAACAATTTTTTCCTACATGCTGTATTTTCGTTGTGTGGCAGCTATGATCTGGGAATGGAGAATCGTGATGCCACTGATGACAAGGTGACGGTGGAGGCTGCAGAGGCCGTGAGGCGCTACAACGTTGGCATCAAATGCGCCACCATCACGCCTGACGAGAAGCGCGTGGAGGAGTTCAAGCTCAAGAAGATGTGGCGCTCTCCCAACGGAACAATCCGGAACATACTTGGTGGCACTGTGTTCCGAGAAGCTATTATCTGCAAAAACATTCCCCGCTTGGTTCCAGGCTGGATCAAACCTATTATCATCGGCAGGCACGCACACGGAGACCAGGTGTGAAGCTTTTATTGCGCTACCAATTAGAAGATCCATTTAAAGCTGATCTCTGGTTTAAAACTAATCCTAATCTTRTTCTTAGGGTACTTAAGGAATTACTGTTCTTATTTGTGGTTTGTAACCCTGTTATTGTTTGAATAATATTATTCAAACAATAACAGGTTTGTTGTGAATAATATTATTTGTCTATTAGTCTATATTGGTGACTTTTAAAAACAAATTGCCACTACGCTATGCATAGCTGCATAGTGATTTTATCATAAGTAAAAGGTTTTTGCATCATGCTAACTGGTAGAGAAACACAAGCCATGCTTTTTGCTTATTTTTTATGTAGTATTGATAAGGGAAAGTATCCTGTGGTAACCAGTCATCTTCATCTCTACAGTACAAGGCCACAGATTTTGTTGTCCCTGGTCCTGGAACAGTGGAAATGACATACAAACCCAAGAACGGAGGAGAGCCACTCAAGTTTGTTGTCCATGACTTTGAAGGTAGCGTACGTGGCAAAACTGGGATAATTACTTCATAATGTTTGCAGTGATGAAAGTGCTCTTGTAATGATAGCTTTTTGCAATATAGTCATTTATAAGCAAACCTTCATAGATCAAAGGTGACCTAATAACAGGCTATGATGATGTCATTACTGTAGTCTGTCAGTTATTTAAACATTAAGTTTGTCATGCCAGTATTACATTATAACCCACAGTATGAGGCCATATGGGCTGATTAACATTGCTCAAGGTCTGCCTCATTTACACAATCTTTATTTCAGTAGTGTTTGCTTTGAAGATATTTGTTGAGATACTTTTAATTTTGATTGACCCTGAAATCATATTACTTAACTTTTGCCTGGTCTTGCACATGTGGTTAACAGTTAAATAGGTTAGCAGACCTTTAGCTTTTAAAGGGATAGTTCAATACCAAAACTGAAATGATGGCATGTACTCACACTCATGTTGTTTTGAATCTGTATCACCTTCTTTCTTCTGTGAAACACAAATCATAAATTAACCCTTTATATATAGTGTCACTAAATATTTACCAAGTTCTTAAATTTGGCTGTACCTGTAAGACTTGTAATGATGATTTAAGATTAAGTGCATGATGTCTCTTTTTAAATATAATAGGCGGTTTTAAATATAACTGTAACCAAACTACATTTAGCATAACAGGTTTTTTATCTGCCGATAGGCACTGGTGGAGTTGCTCTAGGGATGTACAACACAGATAAGTCAATCCGAGAATTCGCTCACAGCTCTTTCCAGATGGGGTTGAGCAAAGGATGCCCAATGTACCTCAGCACCAAAAACACAATCCTGAAGAAATATGACGGGCGCTTCAAGGATATCTTCGAGGAGATCTATGACAAGTCAGTCTGAAATGGATGTTTAAACAAGTTTTTTGCTCTTGCAAGTAAAGCAGAAGTTTAACTGTGTGTGTGTGGTGTGTGTCTGTGTGTGTGTGTGTGTGTGTGTGTGTGTGTACAGAGAGTACAAGGCTCAGTATGAGGCTAAAGGCATCTGGTATGAGCACCGGTTGATTGATGATATGGTGGCTCAGGCCATGAAGTCTGAGGGAGGCTTCATCTGGGCTTGCAAGAACTATGATGGAGACGTCCAGTCAGACTCTGTAGCTCAGGGTGAGTAAAACTAACATGCAGGTAAAAAAGCATGAAATTTACCAGCAATCCTTTGCAACAAATGGTGCACCCCAGATACCCGAATTAATTGTTTGACATTAAACAATGGACTACCCTTAAAATCCTGTGGTGTCTGTTTTTAGGTTATGGGTCATTGGGAATGATGACCAGCGTGCTTGTATGTCCGGATGGGCGTACAGTAGAAGCCGAGGCCGCCCATGGCACCGTCACACGGCATTATCGTATGCACCAGCAGGGCAAGGAGACCTCCACCAACCCCATCGGTGAGGACAGCACACCTACAGAGCATCACATTCACTGCCACTCATAAATAAGCATTAGGCTGAGAAAAATCAACCAATAATATCATCGTCAAATTTCAAGTCCCCTGGGATGTGATCCCCTGGCAAGTCCCTTCAGAAGTTTTTAAGCTTTACATTATGAAGGTCACATATGCATCTCGATTCATGTTGTCTGTAGACTTATGTCAGTGCAGTAACTTTCTATCACCATTCTCTCCTATCAGCCTCCATCTTTGCATGGACAAGAGGGCTGCTGCACCGGGCAGAGCTGGATAAGAACTCAGAGCTGCGAGTGTTTGCTGAGGCGCTAGAGGCTGTTTGTATCGAGACCATTGAAGCTGGTTTCATGACCAAGGATCTGGCCATCTGCATTAAGGGCATGTCTAAGTACGTCTGTTATCTGCTTACCACCGGCTCATTGGCTTTAAGATGTGTGATTTATAGGAATTTATTTATAATTTCTTGTTAACTAGACTGATGATAGAGTTGTGGGTACTGTTTGTCATAGTGCAGTTTAATGCTACAAAAGACTGATATTGGACTTCCTTGGTTTTTCTTTACAGTGTCCAACGCTCAGATTACCTCAACACCTTCGAGTTTTTGGACAAACTGGCTGAGAATCTGAAGATCAAGTTGTCAAGCCAACCCAAACTGTAAAGCTCTCCCGGCATTCACTGACCGGCGCACACACTGACACTCAACCCGCAGCACGCCACAGACTCTGTCAGTTTTATCCACTGTCCAACTGCACCAGACAGAAGTTACAGACTGTACCACTACATACCAGTAGGGGGAGCCAGGCACTTTCAGATAACCTGAAAGTGCCTTTTTAAATAGAAGGACCTGCCCTTATTAGACACGTTGGAAATATGCATTTGCATTAATGAAGGAAGGGTCACATTTAAAAAACACTGCACCCATTTTAACATTGTAACTTTTATTTTGTATTACAACCTTTGTGTGTGTATACGTGTTGTTTGTATCTTCACTGCAGGGTCCTGTCTGTTAGGTTTTTATACACCTGTTGCCTTATCAGTCTGTGTGTGTCATGGTTTCAGTCTCTCTTACAAGAGTAAGATTAGGTCTTAACAGTGTTAATACAAACATGCTAGTAAATACCTGTTGTTAGTTGTGGTTAAAATCTGTAGACATTCCTTGTCATTATTGTGGATAAAACACTTAATGTCACTGTCTGTCACTGGTTTGCAAATGGTTTTGGGTGTATGTGGCATTTCAGATGTTTTGTGCTACACTTTATCTCAGTCTGTGTGCTCGTGATCAGGTCTTGTGTCCTTGTGACCTTATTAATAAATGAGTCTTTTAAGAAGAGCATGTGTGTCAATGTTTTAATCCGTTCACACAGTTTATTAAATATGTTTGCCATGCCAGTATAAATAATACATTTGATAAGTGTTATGAAAGTATTACATTATTATATAAATATACTAAGTGTGTCACATAACACATGGTTTAACCTTTGCTATGAGACACCCACATGGATGATTAAACCAAACTGCTAGCACTACACAGTTGAATAAACTAAAAAGGTTTAACACAAGTTGACCTTTTATAGGTTGTGTTGCCACACTGTGAAGAGTTTATTGGTTTTGTCCTTCAAATAATAAATCACACAACCTTTAAAATGTAGCTTTAATGATGTTAACTTTTTGGGATTAAAATCTTTCATTATATAGTTGACAGTTGCCTGGTGTAGATTTTATTTTTTTACCCAACATGTATTACAATAATAGCATCATGCATCATGTAAAATCAGAATAAAACAGTTACATTTGTGTATATATTTGTGTCGTTTATATACTTATACAACATTGTATAATGTTATAACTGAGTGCCATCATGGCACATTTTATTCAGCAGATGGCGGCAGAATCACATCCATGACTGACAAACTACAGCTTTTCTGAACAGTTACATGTTTGTTTTAATAACTGCCAATAATAACTGTATGATGTTACATTTAATAACTGTTTTTGGACTGTTCTGGATTTTTGTTCAATAATTCATAACTTTTGTTTCAGTTAAATAAATGTATAAATTTACCTTTGCGAACTTTTATTCATTTGGCAGAAACTTCAATGCACAGACACTTACCATGCATTCTAGTTACAAGTTTTTGACCTTTGCAAAAAGGCTCCACCACTAAAGCTACAGGAAACTAGACTGTATTATATTGTACAACTTGGGAGCATGATCAAATGTGTTTCATGTCACATCACTTCATGTATTCTCTACAATATGTGACTTCCAGCAGCTGTCCATCACACTCTCTGAACAGAAACAGAATAGTTTAGTCTGAGCACAGCCATATTGCTATACCTACGCATTCTATGGCAAGTGCCCTTGACTTTATTAGATATCTGTGACAATGGTTTCTCCAGGGAAAGTGGAGAGTGGGGAAAGAACATTTGGTAGGAGAGAGAGAAAGAGAGAGAGAGAGAGATCATCCCTCAGATGGTCACCATTGTGCCCTGATAATTGGATTCGCTCTGTGTGAAAGGAAACTCATTCACGGCTTTGTTAGTGTAAAGATTACTATTATGCCACAGGAAGTAAAGAGTTATGAATATGAAATAGAGGTACGATGGTGATTCCGATGTTTAATGACGTCAAACTGAGGTCACTGGACTACCTTGATGGCCACTGTAATGCAAAACTGATCAGATCACTTTAAACTGAAAGTATAGCCCACACTTGACTCAACATTTACTTGAAAATATCAGTAAATGTTGAAGTCATCCTTTCAACATTTACTGATGTATATTTAAAAATCTGCATCTGTTAACACAGTTAATGCACAATTTAACATAAATGAAAATTAAACAATGCATTTGTATTAAAGAATATTACCAATGACTAACAGATGCTGTAAAAATATGTTGCTTACTGCTAGTTAGCTAATACTGTGTTTTTAATGTGTTTGTAAAATGTTCCCAATAATTGCATATAAAAAACAAATCTAATAATCCACTTGTAAACACTAGAGATGTCTCAGCTGGACAATGGTCATATAATTCTCTGTTCAGTTTTTTCACAACAACATAAAAGTTGCATTATCTGCGCACGAGCGTGCTTGAATATTCTGAGCCATCGGATATAAAGCAAAATTGAAAAATAATAAACAAATGAATGTTTGAGATGCTGCTTGATGTTGTTCCTCTCTGTCTCTCACTGAGACCTGCCTTACCCGCGTACTGAACGCAGTTGTTTCCATGGGGACGAACAGCCACTCTACTCTTCAAAAGCAGGCCGAGCAGAGGTAGAGGGCCCCTTTGTGTTGGAGAGGAAAGCATGGAACAACGCTGGGCAGATGAAAGCCCTGCTATCCTTACGCCCAATCATAATTTAGTCATCAACGCTGGAGCACAGAACCCAAATAGACAGAGAAACACAAACAGGGAAAAGGAGAGATGCGTGGGTCAAGATATGAGCAAGAGAGAGATGGGGGACTGATATGGGGATAAATTTCAAAGAGATAAAGGAATAGTTGTGTTGTGGCTCATGCTAGCTTTTTCATAGTGATGATCAATTCTCCTTGCTGTAGTTTGTGCTGATATGACAGACGTCACGGTGGTGTCCACTTCCATTCAATTCAAGCAAATTATGATAAAGACATCAGCTACATTGTTTCAACCAAAAGAACCACCTTTTTTATAACACAAAACGTTCTTTGTTACCAAGAATAAAAGAAATAGAACAGATTACCTCAGTTTATGTTCGTGATTGTTTTGTGAACTAAAAGCATTCCATAAAAATTTGACATCAATAGAGCTTTTATGTCTAATCTAATGTCTTTTAAGTTTTTTTAATAAAAATATGGCTGTTAATGAATTGACAGAATGTAGACCAACAAATGTAAATCTCTGAAATATTAAACAAAGGAAATGTAACATATTGCAACAAAGCACAAATTAAAATTAATCAATGGATCACAAACATTTACAAAAGTTTCTGGCGAAATATTAAACAAAGGTGTTCAAGCACTCAGCTTGGTGAACTAGCATTTTTTTTTTAAGTTGTTGCCATTCGTCAAAGTTAACACTTTTCCTATTTCAGAGCTGTCCCATTTGAAAAGCAGCCCTCAAATTCTCTCCTCCCTCTCTGCATGTCACTTACCATGTCCTGTCCAATTGCTGACTCTCTTAATTGACTCACCGAACAAAACAAAAAAGAGAATGAAGGGGGAGAGAAACGCTGAGTTTTCTGGGGCAGATAAGCATTCAGCACAGGTTCAGATGAGGTCTATGTAGGTCATGCACAATATGGCGCCCACAAGTTTACAGCTGGGGCTCGTACCGCCATTATCCCACAACAATATCGCAGAGAGGAACTTATTTGAGCCCATTAGCCCATGTCCCCTCCTCCTTCATTAACGAACCCTTTCTTTAAACAAGCCAAGACAATGAGCTCTCAGAAAGGGTAGCGAGGGGGAGCAGAGGAGAACTGGAGGGGAGGTCGCAGGTTTAGCCCAGAGCCCACGATAATTACTGTGTTTCTGTCTGTGGCCTGAAAAAGACTTGAATAATGTTTCTTTTTCTGTGGGGACCTGAACAATAGATACAGGGTCAGCCTCAAGAACGGCAAGCTTTAGGCTATTGGCTATTACAAAAAATCTCATCTCTGCCACTCATACCAAACCTCTCAGCTTCATTATGGGACAAAGTCTTAATGTCGCCCACAATTTGCTCATTAAGAATGCATAGTTCCTTTATGCATTTAGACTTCTTTTGTGAGAATTTGTATGCCACCTCATTCCAGATCCACGTGGGTTGTTAATGACTGTAATATATGTACAGTTGGGGGATGTTTGTGTGGACAGCTTTGTCTATAATTGTGAGGGCAAATGTCCTCATAAATAAAGAGAAATATTCAAAAAATTGAGTTGATTTTTTTCTAGGAAAACAATCAAATTATGTTTTACTTGAAGTCTAATAACGTCACCATGGTTGTGTCAGGGTTAAGCTTAGTTTTCGAAGGTAGGGGATGAAAAACATTGTTAGGTATGAAATCAAAGGAATATATAAAATGTTCTCAACAGTATAGCTAGGAACAGTGTGTGTCTGTCTGTGTGTGTGTGAGAGAGAGATTAATAAAGCAACCTTGCAGATGAGTTTTAATGCAGATTTACACACTCCTATCAAAAACTCATATTTTATTTAGTATTTATTAAAGCTATGGATCCTAATGGAGGCTTGATGACATCATGTTGAAACACAAGATGTGTAGCAGAGCTGTTCTCAGTGCAGTCCCAGCACACCACAATTATACTGCGCCAATTCAGATCACATGGAAAGATAAATTATTTTATGATAAAGAATTACAACAGCAGTTAGGACAGGAAGCAGCTTGTAATTGAATAAATATATTATTTATTATACAACAGTCATGGACAAAAGGAAAACACACCACAGAGACACCAGAGATCACAAACAATAACTGCTTGCAATAATCAAACCTTCAGCTACAACTGAAAGCACTACAGATGCACCTGCATTAGATTTAGTTTTTAGATAGTGCATTAAATATCCACACATTATGAATTATTATTTAACTATTTAACTACTACAAACAATACAACGTAACCGCTTGCCAACAGATGAAACCCATCCGGAACCATTTATCGTCGCATATTGTTTCACCCGGAGAACATTTCCGCTGACGCAACTAAATCTGACAGTTTGTAAACAGGATCGGGTGAGTAATTTTGATTCAGAAATAAGAGATTATACCAATATATCAATATGACTTTTAATATATTGAAGATCTAATTTTCGTCAATGCAAAAATGTGTGTCATACCTGTATATTTGTTAAAAATTTAACACAACCAGATGACACAAATGTCATTGGCAGAGGATGTAGCGGGATGCTAACTAGCATTATGACTTGAAGTCATCGGTTGACTGCATTTTAACAGCTAATATTAAAGTAAATATAATAGTTATCACTGTCCCATGAGGAGCAAAACCACAGCTTCCACTTTATTTTGTGTTCTCCTTTTTATTTTTATTCTTGTTTGTCTTACTGCTTGCTTTGTATGTTTCAGTTAGCCTATGTTATTTAGCCGCACATGGACGAACTGTCACGCTGTATAAAGTAATTGAATCGGTTTATTCATTGATTATAATGGTGTTTAAATGAAGACATTTTGTGTGGATAGGCCAGGATATGATGAATTAATCTTTAATCGTCTTTTATATGTTGTGTTTGTGTTTTCCGTGTTGCGGAACAACAAAGTACTAAGTTATATTTAGGATGTTAGACACGGTCGTGTTTTATTACATATTCGATCGTGTTATATTATGTTCTCGGAGCAGGTAATATAATAATATAATGATAATATATGAAACGTGATATGCTATCCTGCACAGCTTGTGTTACATAGTGTAAAACATTTGACCACATGGTATATAGTGGCATTAAAGGGGAACACGTCTGTTTCACAGCGATTTCACATAAGGGTTCACAAGTACCTCACCTAGACCCTAAATTTGCTTTGTCAGTGTTGAGGACTGATGTGTGTTGTAAGATGACTAAAAAACTGTATGCTGGGTCTATACATCTCTCTGTTGTAGATATAATTTGACTGAGAACTCTTGGCTATATCTTAAAGTTTTTTTTAGAGTTCCTAAAAGTATTGTGTGTAATGACTTTCAGTTCTTCTCTTTTTCTTGTACTTCCAGTTTTGTGTGTCTCTTGAAAGCTAGTTTACTGACTGTCATGCCTGATGTATGCAGTTAAGTTTATATATGTTGTTTTATTTGGTTTCGTTGTCTTATAACCCGAGTCCCCTTTTAGAGACAGAAGAAAGAACAGAAACTTCATTTTTTAATCTGTCTTTTTTATCTGTCTGTCTTTCTCTTCATATTTTCCCATGAGTCTGATGAGTGTCTGCTGTGAGATGATGTAATGGTCTCTTAATAATTGATGCTTTAAAGAAAGTGAAAGACCCTGAGCTATAGCAGAAAGCAACACGGGAAATCAATGCTGGTATGAGAGACGCTAGACCAGGGTAAGATGAGGAGAGGCTGCGTAATCTTGTAGAACGAAACAGAAACGAGCCATGTTCACGTATAAGGAGGCTGGGAACCCCACCCCAGGCTGGAAAGTTCTGTTGATGATATTGGATTGTCTGTGTGTATAAAGCTCAGAAACATTAGGTAGGCTAGGAGACATCCGTCCGGGTGGTAGCGTGTAGTTGACTGTGCTTTGCTGTAGCTGTGTCATCATGAGTAAAAATACAGGTGAAGGTAAGTGGACAGTTTCTAACATAATAGCTTGGCTGCAGTGGTATACTGTGTTGTGAAATAGTACATTTGTCCAAATTCAGCATGAGCATTGCATAAATGCATAGCAGAATAAGCACATTCCCATAATGCTTTGCGACATAGAAAAATGGAGTCTAGAGAGAAATTTCAGTAGGTGTAAAATTACCACTTACTTTACTCTGTATTGACTAGAACAGTATTTATTATAATTAAGTTCTTTGTGGGTGTCACTTTTATGCTTAGACTGTCAATTATTTGATTGGTAAGAACTTTCATAGTGTTGTTTGAGCTCAATTTGATTACTAAGACAATTTGGGGGAGGTGCATTTTCTGATGTCATACTTCTTTTAATGAGGTTAGAGCATCAAATGACAGCGGTGTCACTGCTGTATAAACTAACAGTCACATGCTTTTCTCTCTTGTTTGTCTGAATTCAGGATGTTGAGCCCTGGGGAAGGATGGTCTGGTGCCACACTGCATTTATCAGTCACTGAATTACTGCCTTACCGGCTGCAGTGATTTAATTGAGGTGTTGCTTTGAAAAAGAGGCAACACCTGTTCTAGACAGTTCTATATTTACACTTGGGCTTTGCTGAACTCACCTTGCTCTGTGCTGATAGTGATAGCTGGCACAGCAATCAGTTCTCATTAGGTGCTTGATTAACAGTGTTGGCTCATAAAGTGACAGTTCTGGAAGGAGTTTAGGCCTTTGTGGACCATCTGTTTATCCACACTTCCTCCTGGGACCAGACAGCAGATGTTCCTTCTGCGGTGCCTTGAGGGTTTTCGATCCTGCTCTGCCTACGGTTTTACACGTGAGGAACGCGTCCGACCCGCTGCTTTTGTGACAACAAAACTGTGGAGGTGATGGAGGGTCTGGTGGTTGAGGACATTAGCCCCGCCCTCGAGGCCACTGAGGACTACCTGCACTGCCTTGACGACAACCAAGGAGATGGCCAGGTGCATCCACAGAAGCTCAAAGAGGGGTCCACCTTGGACAAGCTGAACTCCAGTGGGGTGTGGGGACTCCTAACCGGAAAGCAATCTGAGATATCACCTGGTAACATGGCTTGGGCAGAGCAGACATCATTTAATGTGCCGGGCATAAGACATGGGAAAAGGAACCGGGCGCGATCCACCAACGATTTGGCAGCTCATGCCAAGGAGGCAAACTCCACAACCACATCCAGTGGAGGCTTCAAACGTGGCCACAACCGCTCGCGCTCAGATGTCAACAACCGCAGTTACACAGATAACGGCATTCCAGCTATTGACAAAAACACCCTCAAGAACATGGCACTGAACGACTACAGGGATGGTAAGAGATAAATTTAACTAATCTCCATACAAAATATTCACTTAATCTTAAAAACTGAGAATTGTCACATAATTATCACACATTTAATTTAAATCGGTATGTTAATTGGATATCTTGTACATTTAAAACCTTGTTTACCAGACTAACATTGTGTCTTGTGCTGCAATTCATAGTCTCGTCTTTTGTCCAGGTCCAGGTTTTTGTACAGGTTTACAGGACATTTTCTGTCCATCTTTAAACAGGTCTACTGCTAACAGGTCTAAACCTGTAAGAAATTATATATATATTTTTACATATTTTAAGCTTTTGTTATTATGTAACCAGTTATCTTTTATCTCCTCACACCTGTTACAGTTGTTGTGTCTACATCTTAGTCAACACAGCTCACCTGTTCTGTTTACAGTGATCAACTGCTTTTTATGACAAGAGCAGAGTTTTTTTTCTTGGTGTTGTTTGTTGCTGTGTGTTTTGGGGGAAGGTGTTTTTTAGTTTTAGAGAAAGGTTGTCCCAGGGCAAGATAATGGCATCCTAAGATTAGCATGCAAGTGTAAAAGCGTTAGATATTACAGCAGTCTGGAGAAAGTTTCATTAGCACTACTGTGAACAGTTTTAGCCTAAATACCAGTCTTTTAAGGTCAACATTGCTTATGTTCACCAATACAAACTGTCACTATATTTTAAAGATTTTATATCCATGTTGTCTGGTTTAATTCTGTATTAACTCATTTAAAAAGACGTTGATTGAAAGACTTGAACACGCTAGTACTAAATCAATACTAGATGCTGCAAAACAGCAGGCAATTCTGTTGGCTGTCCTCGCTTCTGTTAAAACTAATAGGGCAAATTGTTAATTACTGCAAAATGTGCCAAAAGAAGTGCGTGAAAGTGGAACCAGGTTTCATGCTAGAATACCCAGCATTTCTTCAGTGACCGAGATTGAACAAAGCTGAATCCTGGGTGACATTAAGATATTGGCAATCCACCCAGTTTCTAATGCTGATAGATCTACTAATTAAGACTAGAGGAACCTCTGCACCCTTCACTGCACAGGTCTCACTGTTTGTGCTATGCTTGGCTTGCCGCTGTTGTTCATTAAAAATGTCCATTTTAATATAGTTCGCTTTGCTTGTTCCCACTTTCGACGCATTTAGATTTAGCTGACCTGTTTGTTCTAGCTTTATTCTGAATAAAACAATTTTTATAACATTAATTACGCAATTTAATTTTTTTGTTTTTTAGACTTTTTAAACGACATTTTAAAATCTAATTTATTTACGTTTTGAAAATTATATTAGTTTGACCCACTGGAAAGATTAAGAATAAAAGGTGATTTGTTGTGCTTTTGTACAGTATGCAGTACAGTATACAGAGATATACAGTACAGCAGTGTGATAACAGTACAGAGTAACAGTACAGACCTGGCCAAACCTCTGTTTGTCTTCTCTATTTTGGTCTCTGTCGGTCTGTATATCAGCACACATGTTAGTTGTCTTTTATTAAAGTGCAGAAATTATACTCTCCACGTTTCAGCTGTGTTTATCGTGACATCCTGTAATGATCTGACTCTTCTATGGGAGGCCTGCTTGCTGTGTTTGATTACAGTCCCGATGGCGACTCAGTATTGCAGAGTGATATTTAGCAAAGATGTGGCTGTGTTGATGGTTTTATTAAAATGTCAGCTTGATTGCAGCTCTGCGCAGTGACGTCTCCATGTGCCAGACTGATGACTTCATCAGTCCTTCAACACAGATAATCTGAATACCCAATCACAATGCAATGTGCTCACTTAGCTACATGTTTATCAGACCTCAAGCAGAATAATTTTATTATGAGCTGAATGCAGTTTCTTAGCAGTTTTAAAGTGAATATTTTCCATAATCTCTGATATAATTTTAGGATGGCCTGATTTCTGCTGGCTATTAAATCAGTTTAAACCAGATTAACCAATCAGAAAAATGAATACAAATATTCCTATTTAAAGATATTGTTATATTTACACAGACTAGTGCCTTGTGCAATGGATAAATTGTGTATTATAATACTTTTCCTTAAGTGTATTATCGGTCACCAGTACTGGCTTTACTGTATGTACCGTTTCCTCATCAAACAATCATTTAGCAACATGCAGACGGCAGGTTATGGAACGATATGAGCTCTGCAGGTCGACTGGCCTAGCACTAGCCCACTAATTGGGTCATGTCAGCACGCCTCACATCCTCTCTGCCATGAAATTAGTAGTGACTCTTTCCATAGCTGCAAGCTGTCTTTGAAGCCCTCGGAGTGCTAGCGGCCCCCAAACATCCACAACAACTCTTCTGAAGGCCCAAGCACATCAGCTGCCCCAGTGTTTGCTGGCGCCCCTTGAAACGACCCAAATTGACCCAACCCACAGACCTCACATTTTATCAACACAAGTGGGAGGGGACTGTTCATTATAAGTTACAGATGTTATGGAAGGTGCAGTCTTGACTGGTATGTTACAGATAAGACTTTAAGAAAACAATACAAGGGCATTAAATGTTAATTCACCCTCTTCTTGGCCTCTGTCTGTCTCTGCTTGAGCCACAGACCGGAGTCCAGACCCGGCAGCCCCGGGCACCCAACAGGCTCCCGAGGGTTGAGAGGGAAACGGCAGTTTCCAGCCACGGAAGTGTAGAGATGAGGGTGTTGTGGACCAAGAGAGGAAAGGAGATAAAGGAGGGAGTGCGTGAAAGAAACAGACAGAGAAAGGAAGGACTGAAAAGGAGTGTCAAAGATTAACAGTTACACTTTGCCATTTTGTTTGCACAGTAGCCCTATACACAATAATGGTTCTTCCTGCTGTGCGGTGGCTGGACAGACCGCTATCACAAAGCACAATAGCTTCCATCACGCAGGGCTCCAGAGCAGCATATGAGTGTTTTACATACATACTGAATTGGTGGCGTGCTTTTAAAATTCATTAGCAAATAGTACATTTGTAAATTAAATTTGAAGAATATAGTGATTTATTACTGTATACTCCTGTTGAGACAGGACAGATTTATCATGTTTTTCTGAAAAATTGCCTTTTTTTGACTTTTCTTTGCCAGCTTACAAGGAGAGCAGCTCCAGTCTGGTGAAGCAGGGAATGTTGGAGCAGCGAGAGGGTCCTTGGGGACGCTGGAGCGCGTGTCACGTGGAACTCACCCCCTGTGAACTCCGTCTCTACAGCCTGGACAGCAGCGGAAACCAGCAGTTATGTGCCGCCCTCTCGCTGTCTCACTGCCAAGGGGTGAGTGCGCCCCAGCCACAGGATGGACGCGTGCTCCAAGCTGTCTTTTTCAACAGCACCCGAGTGCAGTTACGAGCACCCTGTCAGTGGGAGGCGCTGGAATGGCGTAGACTCCTCTGGGAGCGCGTCCTGGCTGCTCGTCCAGCTCATCGCAAAGGGGAACCATCTCGTGCCACCTCTCCCAAGTCCCATGAGCCTGAGCCCGATACCATCCCTCGACCTCTGGTTCGTCCCACAGCCCTACCACTGTTCACCCAGCATTGTGCCGATGTGCTTAAGGCTGGCCTTCTACACCAACTCACCGACCTCAACAACTGGAGGGCCTTTACGTTTGTGCTGAGCCGTACCGAGCTACAGGCCTTCCCTACGGAGGGAAGGGGCCCTGTGTCAGAACCTGTGTTGCGCTACCAGCTGGGCTCCTGTCTGGCTGTGCAGCGGGATGAGGAAGATGGAGGCAATAGCTTGCGCTTCCAGGCTGTCTTCCCCGACGACGTGCTACGCTTGCGGGCAGAGAGCGAACCTAAAGCGCAGGACTGGGTGGTGGCGCTGCGCACTGCAGTGACAGCTCAGCGGCCCCAGTGGGAGAATAACCAACTGGGCCCTACAGAGGTGCTTATGAGGAGTAAGCCAGCCAGAGAACGACGACACCGAGAGGCCCAAAGAGCTAAACGCCAATCTGTCACCACTAGCTTTCTCAGCATCCTTACCTGTCTGGCTGTAGAGAAGGGTCTCACTGCTCAGGGTTTCCGATGTGCAGGTAACCACCTCTTACATTATTTTGTGATAAAGTAATGTATAAAGTAATGTATAATGTACAAAATAATGTATAATGCTTACATTATTTTGTGATAAAGCAGTGTTTTGGATTTTGGATAACTGGGTCAGGTCCAAACTACATTTGCACATAGGCTGTATATCTGTATATAGACTGTAATATTAAACTTTGGCTTTATGGGCCTGTTTATATACAGTTTACCCTTTTCATGGGTTCACGTTACTCAGAAAGCTTTCTCAATCTCCAAAGAGGATATTTTTCACTCAGTAGACAATTGCTTTAAACCAAATGCCCCATTTTTCAACATATACCATATCATATCATTACTTAAACAAACAAGCATCCATTTTCAAAGCCAGCTCTTAACATCTGTAATTTTAGTACATAAACGTTGTCTGTCTCTTCCATATGCTGTGTGTTTATGCTGATATTTTTGAGTTTGTGGCTTTGCTATAGTGGCTCTCACAAACCAGGTAGATTTTGAAGGAGTTACACTTACGTTATTTACAGTAATATGTGCTCAATCTGTCACTAACACACCTGTATCTCTCTCTGTCTTTGGTGTGAAATTCCCACAAAATAGGCATGATTGAAACGCTTTCCTCCTCGGTTATAACAACCAGCGGTTTAATGCAGGATGTTTGAAAGCCTCACCGAACAAGGACAGCAGGCACCTGACGATAATTGGGCCATATAAAGCGGATAAAATCCCCTTTTAAAATCAAAGGCTCCCCGGATGCTGCGATCGGTGCGGAAGCTAATTGTTTGATTCAGGGCCACGAAAGAGTTTTTTTTTAATGGGACGTGTTGGCCTAAAAAGAACAGAACAGCTGGGTACATCCTTGCTTTCTCTCTCCTCACTCTCCTCCCTTTTTCCTACTTATTCCTTGTTCTAATTGTTTGCTTTTATCACACAGTTTGGCCTCCAGCGAGCTGTCAGAATGTTTAGGTGCGGCTCTGAGCCACTGTTGACACAGCCACAGTTGGTTCACTGACCCTGCGATGTATGTTGCGATCTGTGAAAATCACAAGCTCCAATCAGATTCCCCAGCTGCTATGCAACTCCTTACAGTCAGACTTCACAGGTTTTAAGCTGTCCAATGGTTTAAAAAAAGTTTTTATAGTCAGCGGCCAGAATAAGCTGCAAAGGAGCATGCTTTTGTAAATCTTGGGGGAAATGTGTGCAATACATATTCATCCATCTGCCAGTTTAAAACATTGTTGTCTTTATACTAAATGTGTTGCACAAAGTATTTTTAGAACAGGAAGACATAGAGATGAATATTGAATTAGTATTGTGATCATTAGAACTTTGAGGTTTTTCTATTGAATTGTCCATAATAATAATGTACTTATGTTTTGAGTTGTTGCTCCCAACCCCCAATTGTCCAGTTTGCTCTAGCCCATCTTACATCAAAACACAGCTGATCAACATTTAATGAGCAATCTTTATTCAAATAATACGACCAGCAGGATAACAGGACTGTTTTTAGCAGAGCCGTGTGTGTCATTTGTTTGAAGAAAAAGGGACCTTTCCTTGACCTTTTTCTCTCTAGCACACACACACTTACACACCTCCTTTCTCAAGCCAATCAAATAGCTTGGACCCTACCTTGCAGCTTCACACACCTCCACCAAAGTACCCTGTAGAGCGAACAGGGACAGAAGATCAAATGGGAAGATCCAGCTGTAGGTGGGACAAAAGAGGCAAGCACAGGGTCAGGAAGAGAGAATAGGGACCAAGGGACTGCTGTTTACATCAAAAAGATGGGCAGCGCATCTGTCTCAAGCAAACACACATGTATGAGCACGCTTGCACGCGCGCAACCTTAAGCCTTCCCCTCTCACCGTTTTTTTTGTGGAGTGAAGTGGTAGCTTGAATAAGGAACATCAAAGCTGGCTGAGGCCTTGTTGTCTTTTGCTTATGGAACCATGAAGGCCCACCCTTCAGGGCTTGTCCCATAGAACTGGGCGGCCAGTTGAAAGTGGCGCGAGTTGCAAACCATAGTGACCTTCTACGATTTAAGGACCGAACTTCTCCTCAGTAGCAGGCACGCCTATTCTACCGGGAACCATTTACAAGTGGAACCTCAGGGCGCCCCTGAATCGCCTCTCTTTTCCCTGCAAATAGTTGCTGTTTTAGGGCAACAGGGTGCTGCTGAAAATAAAAGGGGGAACCTTGGGGACACTTCGGGAGGGAACACATCAAAGCTTCTTATTTGGCAAAGTTTCTTGCGTTTCCCACACTCCCAGGTTGGCCTGGCTCTGTATGCAAGAAATATGTTCTTCCACTTCAGTTCTGCTTGGCCGTGGAGCTTGTAGGAAATGTTTTTAGGGGGAGGCCCTATTGCCAGTTTTACGCAGAGAACAGTAGAGGACAAGAAATGATTGAGAGAAGTAGGGGAAACAGGAATGTGAAATGCACATTTATGCCACTGTGTGTGTGTGTGTGTGTGTGTGTGTGTGTGTGTGTGTGTGTGTGTGTGTGTGTGTGTGTGTGTAAAACCATGGCATTAGTGTAATAGATCTTTTTCGTTCAGTTTAACAGTTAATTGGCTAAAATTGGTTTGATGCTCACAGCTATCTCTGTGTCTGTACTGGCATACTTGAGGAAGTTTTCTGAGCTGTCTGTCTGGCTGTGATGTGCAAACTCGCACCTTGGGTGTTTGAACATATGTGGGAACTCATGCTTGAGTCTCTGCTTTACTGGCACAGCCTTTATTGTCCACAATACACAGAGGCTGTGGTTTCTAAGCGGCCAGCTCCTTCCCAGAAGTGACATGCTCTCTGGCCACTGACCAGAGCCTCCCTGGCCTGTGGAACTGGAGTCTACATTTAACTACTAATGTGGTGTGTTTTACACTTTAATTATCATTTCAACAACTACATTCTGAGCCATAAAACAATGTCTTTATATGACTGTTGAAATTATAACTTGTAGTCAATACTACATTTTATTTAACATCGTTCTCCGTTTTTTTTCAAGTGTTAAAAGTCTCTGCATGTAGGTGCTGCAGTTTAATTGACTCTAGCTTCCGTGGCGTTGTTTACTGCCAGAAAGGTTTGTAAGCCAGTTGAATCATGCAAACATTGTCGTCAAGATTTTGAGTCACTGTTTTCCTTTAATTTATGCAGAATTTATGTTTTCCTTTTGCAGAAAAGAACACAGCCTTCGCTAGATCTCTCTTAATAACAGTCTCCCCAGCAAGAGCGGTGCCCAGCGATGTGCTATTTTTGGAATAGGGCGGTATTCGTGGGCTTACACTCTGCCTGCATGCTGATTACAAGGCAGCCCTGACACACGACACCCTGCTGCTTGGTCTGTGGTTCAGCCCAAATATCAGGCACCCATCAGCTGTGGTATGGGGGACACCACCTCTGACTTTTTATAGTCTGGGGTCCCTGCCCCTAAAAACCTCAAGTTTACATTGGCAGCACAGTGCAGCGCATGATGCTAGCGTCTAACCTCAGCTAGAACAACCCATTACGTATTGGTTTGGAAGTGGAATAGAGTGAATGTTCTTTTCTTGGTCCAGTATGGCAGTATACCTTGGCGACATTTTGTGCGTGTCAAGGGTCTTATTCACAGAATAACATTTCTGCTTTTTTGTTTTGTCAGGCCTCCACACCAGCTAAAATTATGTTACAGTTATACTTTAGAACCATTTAGGCCCCTTCTGGACAATAACAAATTGTCTAGGCTAACATATGTGGACCAGGTACTGTTATGTTTCTGTTTTATTAGTTTGTTGGTTAAATCTCACATCAGGCCAGGTGTTCGTGAAGCCCAAAAATAGTTTTTGCAATACTTAAAGGTGTGGTAGGTAGTTTTGGAGAGGCTAGCAACAGTGAAACAAGATTCTGCTCTTCTTTCAGACCACTTTTTCAAATCTATACCTCCTCAAAACAATAGAATCGAAACATAGTTTGACAGACAAATGAGACCTATGTGTTATATTCATGATTTCAGAGCTATGGCAGATAAATTTCAGTAAATAGCTCTAATTTTGAACTTCCATTACACACCTGTCATGTGGCTTTAGAAGCTTTGGTGTATAGCTAGCAATTCCCCTGGATCACATGTATGACATGAGTCTTGGAAATAATGACTGAAATGTAATTTGTTTGGCTGAACTTATCTTTTAAGTGTGTTGGTAAGCCAATAATTTGTGTAATTCAGCATACAGTGAGGGACGCACGCATTTCATTACTGTTTTCAGCTGGGCTCTTTTCAGCCGGCTAACAATGCATCAACAATGCATGCTGTATAGACCTACAGCATTGCCTGCACACACTATAATCAGTGTCTCCCTCCACATTCATTGGTACCGATAACATTCTGCCTGCCTTTTTTTCTTGGAGACTTGTTTTCTGGCTTGTTTTGTCCTCTCTATCGTACCTCCCATCTCGTCCACATTTCTTCCTCTCTCTGTGAAGTGTATAGCCGACGCTATGCTTCAACGAAAAGATTGTGCAAGTCTATATCCGTCTGCGCCTGTTCCCTTTATTCTCTTTTATTCTTACATCCACACTGTCTTGGGTCTGGCTCTCCCTGATGGGTGGATAAGGGACACCTGTCATGTTCACAATCACCTGTTTTGGTTTTTAGGATAAGCCCTTTGCTGTAGATGGCCTCTACTGTTTGAAGACAACTTGAATAAGAAGTTTAAAAGAAAGCAAAGTACTTTGTGAGATTTCTTCTGCATTGGACTGCATTGAAGACACAATTTGTTTTTTCCTGTTTAGTCTGGACCGGTAAAAACACCTTTTTGTTTAGCTTGTATTCCACTGAAACAACAGTTGCTATGGATTTTTAAAACTAGTACAACTTATGTAGCTTATGTAATATTTATGTTTAACCAGTCTTGCCTTGTTCATGCACCTTGACGTATCAGCACATTGTATGTCAACTTAATTACCTTCTGCTAACGATTGCCCTTTTTTAAGGTTGTGCCCTCATCAATAGATAAGGTGGTCATTAACTTTTTCATTAACCCAGGCCTGTGTGTGATTTGGCAATAGCTAATGAGAGACTTGATCTTTCCTGTCACAAATTTGATTTGTGTGTTTGTAGATGCGGCTCCTCCCTCATTGGTTGGTTTGTTTTTCAGGATGTCAGAGGCCAGTGGGTCTGTCACGCGGCAAGGCCAAAGTTTGCTCCTACAGCGGCTGGTACTACTGCTCAAACTGTCACCAGGACAACCTCTTCCTCATACCTGCACGTCTACTGCATAACTGGGACACCAACAAACACAAGGTATGTTTACAAACCTCTACACATTGTTGTAAATAATTTAGTAAAGCCACAAAGATAGAGAAGCCTGGAGTCTCAAAAATCAAGCTCTGAGTGTTGAAAATGTCCTCAAAATGAAAGTGATTGACTGCACTGTTTCTGTGGCTCAGGTGTCAAAACAAGCTAAGGAGTTTCTGGAGTTTGTGTATGAGGAGCCGTTGTTAGACGTCCAGCAGTTGAACCCATGTCTGTATGAGCATTGCGAAGCGCTGGCAGCCATTCTTAAACTGAGACAGCAGCTCCAGTCTCTCAGGGCTTATCTCTTCAGCTGCCGGGCCACAGTGGCAGAAGACCTCCGGCGCAGGTGAGTGATGTTATAGAGCAGGAAGAGGAAAGTTCTGAGACCCTTAGATCTGTCTGGTAGGACATGGATCGGTCAAAAAGATCTAAATGGAATCTAAACATGGGTTTTTGTTTTAATTTTTAGTTTACAAATGGATTTAAAACCACCTATGCCTTGGTTCTGTTAAAACAGTTAGTGTAATACGTAATTCAGTAATACATTGTGCTGAAAGTTAGTTTGATTGATGTCAGTGCTTCGGTATCTATAAAAAGTTGCCAGTTAGTACTCCAATTTTACTTAGTGCTAAAATCTGGCCAGCCTGAATCCATGCTGAGATTTTCCTTTTTAACATTACAGATTTGTAAACTGGGAGTGAATACATTGTGGAACAGTTTATTTTGTGCCAAACAGGAAATCACCCATAACAAGTTGATTAAATAATAAGTGCTGTAGGAAAAACAGCTTGTAATCGCTGCACTGTTTTCATAATAGTAACAGCTGTATTATCCATTTGATGTAAGCTGCTTTATTGTAATAAATGATTGTTGCATCTTCCAGGGCATATTATGTGAGGACAGAAATGGAAACTCCTGCCAAATGATTGTAAATGGAAACTTTTTCAGCACTTACTGAGTAAAACTTCTCTGTCTGCATGAAATGCGTTTTACATTAAGTTGTATTTAGGTGGCACATTGTACTGTTGTAGTGTTCAGGTTTATTTTACCAGAAGTAGGTAGACAGATTTGTACAACTCTATGCTAAAGATAGTTTGCAACCATTATATGAAAGTTGTAGCTTGTAGCATTGTCACCATTAGAACCATGATCAATGTTTAAGTGCCATTACAAGAAATATTTTGGTTGCTAGGAATGCAAATAAGATTTATTAGGCAGATCTGTGTTGGATTCTTAAGGGCAGGTTCAGCGAGAATGTGAAGGAACTGTGTTTATGTGTAGGTCCAGGCACTAAAAGGCTTGTCTAGGTGATGAATGCTTCATGCTCTTACTGGGGTCAGTCTTGTGTGGAAACCCTCTTAAACATTCACACCAGGAGAAACGAAAGCCCGTACAGCTCTGTGATGAAGTATGACATAATGGAAAGCTACCACTGTCATTTCCCTCCTCTTATATTGAAATAATATGGATAAATGTTTACTGGTTTTAGGGTTAAGAGGAAGTTTAGTAAGAGAAACTACAGTTGGGTACAGCAAACAGTACAGGGACAAAGTTGAGGGTAGTTTGAGTCCCAATGGTCTGTTAGTCATCCAGTAAATGATTAGTCGATTAGTGAGATTTTATCTATATGAAGTCCTTTTTTATAAAGGCAAAAGCTGAAAAAAAGGATTTTGAGAAAAGTTTTCCACAGCTAAAGCTAATTTTCTTTCTTTATTGAACTTCTTAAAGCCTATGTCCATGAAACATTTTCCTTTTTTCATATGGAAATTGGATAGCATGCCAAAAACGTTCCCGTAAATAAAAGAACTTCAGATGTTGACTTAATCGTGTTGCTAATGCACTCTTACCTACACATTCAGAACACTGTTTGTTGTTTGAATCACTGAATTATTGAATGGGCCAGTACCCTTTCGTATGTATTCGGTCCTTTGAACTCCATGGTGACGTAGGACCAGGATGGCCGTTTGAAGTGCAGACGTGGGGGCTCTAGCAAAGCGAACCTCTGCTTAAACTGAATTTCCTTTCCAAGGTCCATCTCCTTGGAGCTCTCCCAGCTGCCTGCTGAGCAGTGACTTTATCTGGCCGCTGTGTTTACAGGGTCCAGCGGGGTGCAGCAGCGGTGACCCTAACAGGAGGCAGCGCTCGATGGCTAGTGTTTACAACCGGGCTATTAGCAGGCAACGGCTAATGCTTCGCTTTTCAAAACAGTGCAGGATTGATGAGGGCGGTGGCGCTAAAATATTACCTTACCCATTCATCGCCCGGGCTGGACGCTCATCAGCGGTTCTGAAAAGGCCTGCAAGTGTTTACACTAAGCAACAGGAGGGGGTGTAGAACTGTCACAGCCTGCACAGTTGAGCCTGATCTAATGCGCCTCCCTAGACTGCAGGGGCTTCTGCATGCGTGTGTGTACCTTAAAAGGTTACTTCACACAAAAATAAAAATTTTGTCAGCGTTTACTTGCCTTCATGACAACCTGCCGGACATTACGGAATTGTGGTCAACTTGTGTGCTATATTCTAACTGTTCTAAAGCCATTGCGTAAGACAATTTATCTATTTAGATATAAACTGATACAATAATGCTTCTAATTAAAAGGTTATGGTTGGTCATGGTTGTTTGTAAAGCAAGTACAACAAATAAGTAACATTGCACCAAACTGTATTCAACCATAAACAGTCTGGTTAGAGAGTTAGAGAGTGTTTTCAAGTGTTAGTAAAAACAAGCCTACACAGCAGTAAAATCAACATTGCCCCTTGGTTATGTGCTTGCCACCCACTGATAACAGTGGATGCATGTGGCGTTCTTCTATTTGACAACAAGCACCATATCGCCTGGTTACCAACTCTGCAAACACTTCTCTAAGGAGTATATATTTACCCTGAGAAAGGACAAAACATTCTGAGATCAAGCTTTTTCCATGAGCGGAGACGAATTTACGCTTGAAAAGATGGAAGAAGAAGGAAAGATTGAAGTTCACCATGATCATAGGTAAATAAACATGTACAATGAGAGCAGGAATCAGGTTTCTTTTTACACAAAGTCCTGACTTGAACAAGCTTGACTAAGACATCCAAATCAGCATAACAACACATCCGGAGGGATTAAGTTAGGATTTCTTCTTGTCATACAGGAGATACCGCATTAGACCATGGAATCCTGTCAATGTCATATCTCTTCTTTGTCAGTCTTCACAAGATGTTTAGTAAAACCACACTTGTTCTATCAGATTTGTGGGTATGTAACGCTTTGTGGTGTGTGGCTTTGAGGCACTTTGATAAAGAATTGGTATCTCACAAAAGGCTGTAAATCTGTTGTCAAAAGTACATTTTATAAAGGGATACTTCACATAGAAATGAAAATAATGTCATCATTTACCCACCATTATGTTATGTTTATTTTTTTAAGAATATCCTGGCCATACTTGAATTGAATGAGGACTGGCTTAAGTCATATGGCTTCAAGACACTTACGCTTCAAGTAACATACTTTAACCATCTCTGTACAATTTGGAACAGGACAGAAGCCTCTTCATTCACCTTCAATGTAAGGAAAACAGCAGCCAAGGTATTCTTAAAAAAACATTTTAAATGTTTAAAATAATCAATTTTCATTTTTGTCTGAACTACACCTTTAAGTGGTCATGTATTTTTTAAAGTGCCTTATCATGTTGCGTACTTTTGCAGTATGTTTTAGGAACACGTACAAACTCTTCTACTCCTCTGAGAACTGTACCGGTCATTTCAGGAAAGAGGTTTCACTCCCACCACTTGAGTGCTACAGCATAAATTTCCTAAACCTCAGATAGACCATCACAGCTCTTGATATATGATCATTTTTTATGTGCCATACGTCAAACACGCAGTAACAAAACAGCTTTCAGCAGCTCTATTTGTACTAATGACACCTGCCACAACTCTAGTCTATTGACCCTTAAGCCTTCCATAAACAAATGAAAAGGGAATTCATTCCCAGCTTAGTAAACATCCCACCCCCTGCCTCCATGCCTCAGTTTAGACTTAGATTAGCGCAGTAATGATGGCTCAGCCTAATGAGGCCTGGGGCCTGAGTTGTGAATGGAGCTATCTGGAGTGTCGCCATGTTTTCCTACTTCCAGCAGTGAAGGAGAAACGCCGAGTATTACCACAAATCCCAGAGAAAAGACGGAGGTGATGCTGAAAACTTAATCTGTTGCAAACATGTGCAACAAAACTTACATGCCTCAGCACAAACGTTCTAACACATGCAACCAAAACGGCACAAACAACGAATTACAGCTGCCTGCCATCTGAAATTATATGTGCCTCCGTCACCATAATTTCCCTAAATTTACTCCTAAATGCCCCATTAGAGCTTAAAACTACCTAGTAGGCTTTCCGTCCATGTCACTCATGTTATTAGGAGCCTTCCTACATAATGCCACAGATATCTCCCTGCTGTTTCTGAGCTGCATTTGTGGCCAATAAGACTGTCTTTACTTCCCAACATCTGTCCAGTGGGATGCTAAAGCCACAGAGTAGAGCAGAGGAACTATTAGTGGGTTAGGGGAATAGATGCACTAAGAAGTTCCACTGGTTCCCAGTATCAAACTGTTTAATCATTACAATTGTCCATCAGAATCCCATTAAGCAGACAGCTTTATAACATGCTTCTCTGTGGTGGGGCTACGCGTTGGCAACGTGTTTGTTATTTTCCACAATTAAGCACATTTCATTAGGAAGTAATGTCATTTGTTTACATATTATGGTTACTGGTTGTGTTGTAGAAGATGGGATTTGCTGTAGAGCTTCCAAAGTACCCTTAAAAAAACCCACCCTCATGTTATTTTGTGCTTTTTGCTTCTAAGGAACACAAAAGAAGGTTTTTTAAAACATGTTGTTAACCGGACAAAACTACTTAAATCTTTCTCAAAATATCTTCTTTGGTGTTCCATAGAAGAAAAAATCAGAAAAAAAACAGAAGGTGAGTAACTGATTGAAATGTGAGTGAATGAAATTAAATGCGAGTCATTTTTTTAGGTGTGTCATGTAGGCGTCTATCTAGATGAACTGATTTACATCTTGAACTAGTCAGCAGCTTATCAGTCTATTGCATGGTAGTTAATTTACTGAACTACACCTGTGGTCACTCTGCTATGACACACTACACCTGTAAACTTGAGGCCAGCAATGTTTGTTACACATCCACAGTATTCACTCTGTGACCGTCTCTCTTGTGACTTCTCAATATCTTCTGATATCTCCTCAGTCTTTCGTTTCACTTCCTCCTGATCTCCGCCTGTCCTCTCCTGCTCCCCTTCTCACAGTATGCCTGCTGCAATCCCACTCCCATCCCCTCTTTCCGGATGATTCTGTGGGCCCTTGAGTTTGTAATGTGAGCAGGCGTGGGTGAATGAGAGAGAGAGAGAGTGCGAGAGTAGACTCATGGGAGGAGAGAGGTGAAGAGGGCCATAATAGCCAGCCAGATGGAGAGAGAGACAGAGCCGCCCCACTTCACCCATAATAAGGGGTAGTGCTTTTAAATGCCTATTTTACAGCCTTTTTCCAATTCAATTGAATTAACCCCTATTTCCACGCAATTTGGAACCCGTGTTGTCATGGATACAGAGGCGGGATACTGCCATTCCCCCAGGATGGTTTTGTATGTGGGTGTGTGTGGCCTAATGCACTTAGTATTTTTATAGATTTGCGCAGGTTAGGTGATTATTTGTACGCTTTTCATGCTAATGTAAATTTTGCTTCTGTTTCTGCAGAATCTTTCCAAGGGAATACCTGTTACAGCATGTCCACCTCTATTCATTGGCGGATCTACAGCAAGTAGGTGTTCTGTTTCCTCTCTTAACCTCTCTTGTACACACCAACACATATAAGTAGGTATATTAGCGCCGATTGCATGGAATAGTCTTCACAATTCTTTATCTTCTCAATTCACAATCTTCTCAATTCATTCTGCAGAATGGATTTAAATGACAAATGTGTAAGCAATGGAGTTAAATATATTACAGTTGCAGTTGAAATTTAAAGTATTATCAAATTAGCCAGACTATTAAATAAATAAATGGCAAGTAACAGCCATTTAAAAGCTACTGAAATCTTTCTGCAGAATTTAAGTTCAGCAAATAGGTGCATTTAACACACAGGGTCTGCAGAAGTCATTTGTATGTTGTATTGCATCAAATTATAGCAATTTATCAAAGCAAGTGGCACCTGCAAATAAATTATGTAACTCTACTTTTTCCACCATTTTCCATCACTTTCGTCCTGCTGGTATCTGGGTCATTTTTAGTTGATATATGGTGTCGGTTCCCTTCAAGTTCACACAGGTGTCCTAGCAGAGCAATCACAGGTGTAGTTCATCACCACAAAGTGTCCAAATACTTTTTGTCTACTTTAACACACCTCTGTGTGAAATGTTTTGCCTAAAGTGTGCTTGCGCTGCATTTGACACGCTTGCTATGATATTCAGTTATGTAATGCAATGAAGATTCATTCATTTTTAAAGAATGGCTGAAGTCACCACATACTTAATGGGTCACTATATATACACACACCTCTCGGTTCCCATACTGTACAGAAAAGACGTCAGCACTTTAACACACACTCAAACACACACCTGTAGCACACATCATCACAGAGTGTCTGCTCAGTCTCATCTGGCAGTGTGTGTGTGTGTGTGTGTGTCTGTGTCTGTGCGTGTTTTTCACACCCTTTCCTGATGCCTTGTCCAAAGTTAGAGTTACTGTAAATACATACATACAAACCCACAACCTTGGGGAAAAAAGGTCTTTAATTAGTAATTAGCAGTCTCCTTTTTACCTAAAGTATATTTATGAATCCTTCAACATGGATGGACAATAGCTTGGCAATTAAAGAGATTGGACTCATTTAGTACAATTAGCTATTTTGTGGGGTTTTTTTTTGCAAATTATAGTCAATTTTGTTATATAAGGGAATGAAACATCATGGTTTGTATCAATTTATCTGATGCAGTTGTTTTGGGGATAGACATTTCATTCCATAGATTCTGCATATATATATAAAATTCCATAGATTCTGCATATATATAAAATATACTGCTATTGGACCTGTTATATATACTATATATATACTACTATTGGACCTAAAACAAAAGCAGTAACTGTATATCAATAATAAAGAAGTCTGTGTGTTCTCTCCTCTATGTTCTCTTCCTGCATTCTGCCCCTCTTTCTAATACCCCCTGCTGTCCTGCCCGAATTTTTGTCACTCTTCTGTTTCTTAGAAATGACCCCTGGCCTTATTTTTCAGTTGCTCTCAGAGCATCTATTCTCCTGTCCCACAGCCCCACTCCCTCTGTCTCCTGATGGGAAGCCGAGTCCGTTCACCCACTCACTGTGTTCCCCCCTCCCAACTAACTAATTACTGCCATTCAGGAGCAACAGGCAGAAAAACAAAGCGTAACAGTCTCCCCTCTGCTTCATTCCTCACTATTCCTCACTACTATCTCATCGCCCGTCTCACTGGCCCTTGGCGGTTCTACTTTCATTTCATCTTCCTCTTGGGTTTCATGGTTGAAGAGCTTCATTTTTGTGACAAATAGTTATTCAATCGCCATTTTCAGCTTGATTCATGATAACATGTTGCACCATCAATAAAGTAATAAACTGAAATTTAATCTCTGTTTCTGTCACAATATCTCGGCACACAGAAGTCTGATGAGCCACCGGTCTGTTTCAGTTCTGCTCTTTAGGTCTGTGGATATTAAACGGAGAATGCTAACAATACACAGCCATGTATAAACATTTCATAAATTACAGAATACTTAATTTCTTGTTGTGTTGCATTCATTTAATTCAAACCGATTTCATTAGTCATGAAAATTTGGCTCCCAGTGCCACTTTGAAGTGATTTCAGTGATTCTTAAATGCATTCTGTACTGTCACTAGTTTGCCCCACTCCTTGTGGACTTTTTATCCATCGCCTTTGTAGCACAGCCTTTATGTTCTCCCCCACTGCTTCAGACACTTCTTCACTGCCTCTGTAAGGCCCAAATTTGAGGCATTTCCCATTCACCTCACATTGCTGTCTCTTTCAGCCTTTTAATTGGCTTACCTTATTAAGGAGCCATTTTCTTTTAGTGTTGCTACTTAATGCTAGGTCCTCCCTGGCTCTGGAATGCTCGTCCTGCATGTAGAGGTCACTGAATGCTGAACTATCTCCAGCAAGCCTCCAAACACTATACACCAAATTCAAATGCTGTCCCTCATTCAGTTCTAACAATTAGCACTGGGTTTTGGTTTTTTTTTAAATAAATGACCCCATTGACCATATTTGTTTGCATAAGGCTTGCCCAGAAGCCACCTTTGTTTGGCCACTGCCTTTTGTTTGGTATCTCTACTGGAAGAGTAGGAAAAGTTTTTCAATTGTGTCCCAGGATAGTCCATGAGGAGCGCTATTCGAATGCTAATGGTATTGTATGTGTTGTATTAAAGGCAGCCACAGTTGTGTTGCCAGTCTGTAAATAATGAAAACAAACATGTTTAGAAATTGTGCAGTTATGTGCAGGTTCTGTATGTGCAGAGATGCAGGTTTTTACATGCATGTCCCAACATCCTCAGATCAATAGTAGATCAACAATATAATGCTGTCATTAACCCAACATCTCCTTTATAAGTTCAAGCAACAATCAGATGCCTAAATTCAAAGGTTACATTCAGAATTCTGGTGTTTATCCTTGTCAAAAGAATCATCAGTCCTCAGAATCCGTAAATCCACAGATCTTTGCTAGTATGGCTAGATGCCACCCAGACTACTATGTTCAAATCTGATTGCATGGTCTAAATGCCTACTTGTTTCTTAATCCATGTGCAGGGTGAACCTTAATGCCTTCTCCCTCGTACCCACCCCACAACATACCCAGGCTGACAGGCTCTTTCTCACTCCCTTGCCATGCTGGTCTTAATCCTGTTTTGCGAGGTCTTGGCAGGGAGGGTGTTATCCAAACAGAGCTCACACGCTTTTTATCTGTCTAATCTGGGCCCTTTCTCTGCCGTTTAATGGAGCAGATGAGGACATTAAGGCCAGGGCTGAGGAGGGGATGAAGAAGTAGCGCTAAACTGTGGTTTTAGGGGATTAAGGGGATGGTGACAAAGCGCATGCAAGACAGGAGCACAGGATGGGGGGGTGGGGATTTGATTCGGCGGACGTCACCTATGGCCTTCATGAGCATGGTGTAGATGCTGATTTGAGGCAGCTTTGAGGGATGTGATAGGAGGATAGGTTAGAAGAGGATGTTTGTTCTGATTTGAAAAGTCTGACAGAAGTCTGATTTTTTCCTAAAATCCTTCTGTTTTGTATTTTTCTAATACATTCTTGTTTTAAGTAAGATAAATTAATGTTAACTTTTTAATTTTTGATTTTGATTTTTTGCATTCTTTAGTTTTTACTTGTTTGGTAACCTTAGAAGTGACAGCTTTAATTATAATTCACTATTATAAACATACAGTTTAGAATCAGGGTAACGTAAAGAGATTTGACCACTTATTCACTTACTTATTCAGTAACTGATTTTTTGGTTTATTATTAACAAACAAAAGTTGTGGATTACAGCTTTGTAAGCAGCATATTTTATGTGGTTGCAGATTTTTTTAATCCTATTGATCAGCAGCACAATTTAGGTTTTAAGAATATTTGTCTTTTATATAACTGACTCACTCTCTTCCTTTTTTTCTCTCTTAAATGAATAATAAATGAGTTTAAAGTGAGGTTCTGGTTCTCTCAAACACCTCATTTTTATAGATAAATGTTCACTTTTAATTCATTGTCAGTAACTCTCTTTAACATCCCTTCAGCTCTCTCGATCCCTCCCCATCAAGCCTGGCGTAACTGAACTTGCTATTTTTCACCGGCCTTACTAAATAATTGAAATGCTTAATTACTCCCTCTGCCAGCATTGATCAAGGGGGGTATATATCATTATTACCAAGGGATGGCAAGCCACTTTGATTGGTGGCTTGCAACGTTTCCTTAATGCCTTGCTGTATTACTCTTGCGCATGGGAAAAGTCAGGTTATTACCTCCAGGCTTCTGTCAGACTGGTCGGAGAAAAACAGGGACTGAAGGCTGCTTGATGGATGGATGGTTAAGGGCCCTCCTGTTGCCTGGACCGGGAACGCTTGCCAACAGTATCACCTCTGTGTTTATTGGGCAGTGACAGTGACTGCTTTATAGCATTGTGGATCATAGCCATTCTGCATCACTTCTTCCAGTCAGTACTGAACTCGTAGAATGAATCATCCAATTTATTGACTATGTTTTTAGCACATTTTTTAACAGAATTGGACCAATGGATTAGGCTGAATTGCACACCCATGCTATTAAATAAAGTTTACCCAGAAATTACAGCTTTAAAACCATTTACTTACCCTTATTTTACTGCAAAACCTTTCAAACCTGCATGACTTGTGTTTTATGCCTCAGTAGAAGATATAATCACTTGAATGGTGTTGTTTTGTTCTTTTTAAGGTTTGAAAGCTTCAGTCGTTTTTCAGTGTAACTGCATGGAAAACATGAAAAATATTTTTAACACACAGGTTTGAAATTACACTATAAAATAAATAGGTCACCGTGACCTTGTCAACGAAAAGCAATTTTATTACACATCATATTGTAGGTTTTGGGTCAATGTTAGATTTAGTTTTATAGGTGGGCTTATGTAGCATTTATATTAACCTGTTATTTACTGATTTTAATTGTTGTTATTTACAGGAATGCTGTTCCAAGACCAGTAAAGGATGTTGATTTAAAAGCACATCCAAATAAATAATGGGAAAAATGTCATGTTTGTGTGAAGGATTATTTGCACATCTTGCTTCTGTGCATTATGAGTCACAGTATCACAGACGTGAGACATTACAACAATCTCTGCATATCACATTTGAAGTAACCAAATGTTCCTGGTAGGGGTGTCCATGGGCCACAGAATGTAGCGTCCTTTTCCCACACAAACCATCTCCTTTTCAACCCATTCTCTTCACTCACACTGTGTGTGTATGCGTGTGCACGTGCATGTCTTCCGTGGGAGACCGTGGTGGTCCTTCTTTTATTCTGTCTTCCCCCAAACCCTCCCGTCCCACCCTCACAAGCTCTCCTCCACTGTCCCCTCTTTTCCTCCACCATTCTTTGGCTGGCTCCTTGTGGAAGGGCTGAAGAATGCTGGCAGGCCCTTTAATTGGTGTGCTGCAGTGCTGCCAGGTGTAGCCACTTGTCTCTGCCCCCTTGGTGAATATGCACTAGAGGTCTAGGCCCCTTCCCCTGCCTCATTCAGCTGCCTACAATACGTCTTCTTCAGTACCCCGCTTTCAAAGACCATGCCGATTTTTAACTACTCTGGCCGATAAATGGCATTCACATATTATTTTTTGCAAACAGTCTCCCGAATGGAATTACCCCACCCTCGATCCGTAGCCAACCCCCCGCTCTCCAAGCGTTCATTAGTTTTCATGTGGATTCCTGATGTGCTGTCTTTTTTTTCTTTTTTTTGTCCTTGGCCTTCATTGAAACTTGTTCTGAAGTGTTTGTCCAGTCGCTAAAACTCTCAGACATCTAACTGTTAACTGGAGGATTGCTGTCCATTTAATAGGGTTTGTTTTTCATTTTAGCACGGACTGCTGGAATCCAGCTGCTGGATTCATCTCATACCTGTTGAACACATTTGGTTAAGCCCATGTGATAGTTGACTCACTAGGGTCGCAGTTGAACTTTTACTATTCTCTGCGTTCCCCCTCTGTGGTCTTCCAGATTTTTTTTCCAGTTACAACAAGCCTGTGGTACTCTGTAGTTCTGTTTAACACATTTTGCCATACTTGAATCCAATAAGAGTCAAAATGTTGCAGATTCCTAATGTCTTTTTCTGTCCTGCAGGTCATCGATGGAAAGCTTGCTCCCTTCCTCTCAAAGGTTATCAAGTTTGCCAGCTCTCACGTCTACAGCTGCAGTCTGTGTCGAGAGAAGGGCTTCATCTGTGAACTCTGTCACAACGGGCAGGTCCTCTATCCATTCCAGGAGAACGCAACCAAAAGGTTAGACCTACAGCCACTGCTTCACCTTGTCTCGGGGCCTCAGAGGTCTGGCAAGGCATAGATACTGCGCGCATTCACACACTTGGTTTAAGTCACAAACATATGTATGAAATTAATTGCATTAGACGACAGCATATCAAACCAAGTTACGTTAGCAAACAAATTGTAGCTAACTAGCATCACACAGGTGTTCAACTGCAGGTGTAGTTCATGCATCAAAGATCCTCTTCATCACAGACGATGATGGTGTCGCTGATCCCACAGCTCTGTACTAAAGTGTCAGTCGTCTTTCAAAAGCTCCTCATCACCCATGGTTGTCCTTCGTCTGTCTAATGTTAGTCACACCCAGCAGGCATTGAACTGAAGGCGTGTGAGGTATGATGATGGTGCAGTGACAGGGCAGTCTGTGTAAGAGGACAGTTAATCCCTTTAGCATCTCAGCTTCTTTAAACACGCTGCCCTCCGTCCGCTTATGGCCTGCAGCTGATAAACCGCTCTCTGTGCTTCATACCAGACAAGAATCTCTTGAACTGCCCAGTAAAGCAAAGAGCAGTTACCAGGTATTTAAACTTAGCTTCTCACCCAGGGCCATGGAAAACTGATAAAGTCTGAATCACACCATTAACACGCCATTAGTGAGAAGACAGAACTGCTTTGACACGTTGAATGCTGGTATTTACTTTTTAAAGCACTTGTCCTCTTTCTTTATCCTCTAACCTGCTTCAGTCTGTTCTGTGTGATTTCTAAACATGTTAGCAGGAGAACCTAAACTCGATTTATTGATTTATATTTAAATCAAATCCAGCTGCTTATGGGAATAATCCAGTCAGATTTTAAGATTTGTATTTTTTTTAGAAATTTGTTAACGTGACAAAATTAACAATATTAACTGTTTAATTTTTTGAGGTAGCCCTACTGTCTGTAAATCTTTATGGAGTAAAAGATAATTATCCGTTAGGATCCAGGTGTTATACCAACCGCTTCACTGTATGTCAGATCAGCTTATCCAGATTTATTTGTGTGCGTTTCCTGTTTATCATTAACAGTACGTGCTTAACAGAGCCCTAGCGTGCAGTTATAAGAGGAGAAGGTGTCTCCACACCCCACTGTAAATCCATAAATTCCACAAACCTCCACCACACCTCTCAGATGAGCAAGTACTGGTGCTGTTTGGCTTTGGGACATTTAGCTGTAGGAAAGTATTATTTATTTATAGAGGTGGATTTAAAATAGACCTTCTGTGGTGTCGGCTAGTATTATCTTGTTAGCATGCTTTGGGTTTATTTATGGCACGCTCTGAATCAGTCAAAATTTTCAGTACTGGTGTCTGTTTATGCGAAGTGGAGATTAGCAGTTGTCTAGGAAATCACAAGGCAGATGATTGTAATGAAGGCATTGTTTCCATAATACTTTTATGCAAACATAGACGGTTTTAGATAATAGACCACCAGGAGAAGCTTCGGATGGTATAGCCAAACCTCTTGGCCAGTAGTGAACTTGGTATTTAGTTTGGGTTTGGCAGTCCAAAACCTTGAACCACTGGGCTCCTGCCGCCCATACTGCTTTACAGAAAGAAAACATTTCCCTTTATAGAAACGAGGCCTTAAATGCCTAATTGTTCTTGAATATGTTGAATTGTACAGAATATGTTGGCATGTTTTATTTTTTATATATTGTTATAAATCTGAGCCTGAGTCAGCAAACAGATATTTGTGTATTTGTTTACTGTGTTCTAAACTGCAGCACAGCAACATGCTGTATTATGTACGTCAAAGTTAGACCTGGGTTCTAAACTGTTCTTTAAACTGCAATCTCTGGCTGTGTTCTATGTTAAAATTATACACAGGGTTCAACTAACCTTCAAAAATGTCTTATATAATGTGTCTTCAGATGTTTTCACCATGTGTTTGTTTTTTTGACTGTAGGTGCGAGGGCTGTGGAGCCGTCTTCCACACTGAGTGTCGAATGCGAGCGCAGCCGTGCCCGCGCTGTGTGCGCAGAGAACTGCACAAGAAGCCGGCTTCATTCTGGAAGAGGCATGGCCCTCATGACAGCCCTGATGATGAGGTTCTGGGCTGCTTTGAGATGGACACCTGAGATGGTTTACGAAGTGCAGCTCTGAAGAGCCAAGCTGCACGACAGAGGCCACTGCACTAATAAAGTCCAAGTGCTGCTCTATCTGTGTGTGTGAGCGTGTGTGTGTGAGCATATGTGTGTGTGTTTGCGTATCCAAGAAGGACAAGGTTCTGCGTTGGTCTGGTGGAAGTGCTCTGTGTTTGAAAACAGTGACGTTTTTGTTTTTTACTTTCTCCCTCACCTGGGAGAGATGGACTCAGAGACAATAATTCAGCTCCAGAAGAGCAGGGGCTTCATAATGATACCAATTTACCTTCCCTTTCATCTACCAAATGACAGCCAGGGCCAACCGACAAATACGGGCAAAGTACACTCACACACTTGCACATAAACACACTCGCTGACAGACATAAAATAATGCACTTTCTGGCAGACTCACAATCCAAGAGCGATGATTCAAACCAATTTCTGGACACAAATAGAGCTTCTAATCCATTAATGGTTCTGCGAAAATGAGAGGAAGACATGGCAGTCTGGCTGTAGCATTTGGTTCCTCTACGCTGTAGTTAACCTGCGATGCTAAAGTCTTGATCTTGGACACATGGAGAGCAAATGAAGATAAACATCCTCACAACCTAAATGTCTTTTGCTTAACTCCCCGGGCTGCTCACATCTGCTTTCCTACGTAAACCACAAGTTCTTTTTCACATGATCTCATTCTTGCACTTTTGCATTTATGAAGGTCCAGCCACTCATGTTGAGGGGTCACAACTGAAAAATCTCCCCCCTAAATTTCACTGGGGGTTTTGTTTTCATTATCAGATTTTTTGCACTGTGGGTCACCATATGTTTTTTAACCGATGTCTCTTTGACACTTTTAGCTCTGCAGGCTGTGCTGATGGTTGGAATTGGTTTGTAGCGGGATATAGGATTGGTGTTTTTCTCATCCAGCTGGAGTTATAGAGTTGTGCAAGTGTTTATCAACACTCGATGGCACTGCCTATAAGCAGAGGAACCATGTTGTTTTTGTTAACCGCCTGGGCTATGATTACAAACTATCCTCAGCCACCGAGCCCCAAAATTACAGTCCAGAATTCGAGGGCTTTGTTTAGCATTGGTAAGGTCTTTTAACAAGAAACGTATAGCAAACCCTACGTGGACCAGCTCATAATTCATGTTGTCTATCTGACCTCTCCTAGTATGCTTTGATACAGTGTTTTCTTGCTACTTGAACTAAGAATTGGCAATAATCACTTGTTTTGCTTTCGCTGCCTTATTTGACTTCCAATTCTCCAGCCAGATGTGTTCCTCACCAAACGGACGCTATGTGAATAATAAAACAAAAAAGATGGATGTTTCCTGAAAAACTCTGTTACATCTAATTCCTTTGTTGCCTTTTAGATGTTCCCCTATTACTTCATTCATCTCGTTTTGCTTCTCAGAGAAACATACAGTAGGAGATGATGACGTATGGGCAACTCCTCATGGATACCTTACCAGCAAACAGAGGCTTCAGATTTAAGTAACATTCTGCTTTACTCTGTTAATGAAATAAACTGGAAATACCCACACATTCATGAAAAACCAGCTACTATGGGGCTCTGTATTGGTTACCTGTTATCTGCATTTAAAAAAATACAGAACGTTCTGGTAGGAGCTGAATGCTTGAGGAACCATGAGGAACCTTCTGCTAAGATTTAGTTTCTAAAACGTCTTGAGCTTATGGAGGTGGAGCTAGGTCAACTTTAAAGTACATATCATTTGCTACCATGTTACATTTCATATTGAGAAATAAAGTGTTTATTCCAATAGAGTTTATGTTTTGCTTTGAGATATTTGCACCAAGAATTCGTTGTTTACCTTTGAATGAGATTCAGTCTTAGTTTACATGTGTTTGATAGGATGAAAGATTGTGTTCGTTGTTCAGAACTGTTCAACATTTGATCGTATTTATTCAGTCTGTTTCTTTGCCTGCCTTAAATCGAAAGCCAATGCATCGGCCTGTTGTTCTTTGATTAGCAAGCTATAGTCATTGAGTTTGTGAGAGGAAAACGTTTCAGTATTTAATCTAATCAGAATATCAGGCTGTGAAATATATCCTAATATAATCACTTATATGTTGTTTTGTTATGAAAGGCAAAGGCCTTTATTTACCTTACTAAAAAAATGGAATTGCCCCAGACTCTGGGTGATGGAATATGACAATGTCTTGTTTTCCATGAGAGATATTGTTTCCTTTTAAGCTTGAACGTAGGCAAATGCACCATGTTTTACAGTTTCTAAGGGAAATTAAAGATACTGTAGTTAATGATGTATTTGCAGTCTGTTAGCTTTGAAAGTTAAATGTATTATGGTACAATGCTAATATCACTTGCATTATTCGCACTGTTCTAGTGACACTTTGAATCAGGGATTCTAAACACACTGGATAAAAGTAGTGGAGGGACAGGAAAAAGGGATCTGAACATAATGGATGTACTTGGTTGAAATTTGTATTTTTTTTTCTGTACACCAAATTGGTCATTTATTTTCATGTATTTGTTGAAGGCATAATGTACAGTTACTGTCTTTATCAGCCATCTTGATGATAACGGTTGTATATTTACATATCAGGTTTTTGTTTCAAATGTATTTATTATATTTATATTCATTGCAAAAGTTTCTTTATCATTTTCTGGATTTCCTTGTGTTTTCTTGTACCCTGTAAAGTCTCCACTAGAAACAACCTGTTATGCAACTACAAACAATTGTTAAGTACTGTTGCAGTTTCCTTCCAATTTTTTTTTTACCACTGATGCCAATAAAGTAAATTACTTAACAAATTCTGAAATGTTTGTTTCAGCACTCATGGTATAATCTGAATTGACTTTAGGGATTTTGTAAAGTAATCTGAATTATTTGTGGATCCGTTTCCTGATCAGAATCCAAGGTGAGTCTCATGGCCTTGGCAACAGTGGAACAAATGCATCATGGCTGCGTATGTGGTTGTGGTGTTCCCTTTTTGGTCCCGGTGCATCAGAGTAAAGTCCATGCACTGAGTCACCAGCTAATCCCAAATTAAAAACCACATGCTTGTATCTGGTTCTGTCTGGAGTTGCACCAACAACCACTGGACCTGTTATGGACCACAGCATGAGGCTTCTAATTTTTTGCTAAGCTGATGCATTGTGGTACCGATTTAACTGCACCACATATAAACATTTGAAATTCTGTCGAGTGATATCATGGTTCTACTGAGAACAGTTACCATGGCAGTATTTTCGTCAAGGGATTTTAAATATTTGACCAACATACACAGTATGGTATTATAGTCTGGGACCACGATGAACAACCTGGAAATAAAGTTTTAGGACTTCAGAGATAGTTAGAAAGTTATGAAAAACTAAAGAATAATTGACTACTTTTACTAACATTTTACTACTGAAAACTTTTACTACATTGCTAATCAAATATGACTGAAGATTATTCAGGGATAATTTCCAGTTTGAGTGCACGCTGTTATCAAAACATGCTAATCACTATGAAGTTGTAATATTGATGTTTCAATCTCCTCATTATTCAGTTTGTGTTTTCATCTGTGGTGTCAGACTTGTATGAAATGTATTTGTGTCTGTTCCATGCATTCATCACAGCTTTACATGGGCAGGGGGGAAAACAAGACAAGTTACATGCATTTGCACAAACCTTCCCAGATTCTTGCCTGAGTGATGTCTGAGTAAAGCTAATGGCTGGCCACCCCAGACGCTTCCTCCCTGGTTTACTTTTTCAACACTTCCCTCGTGTTTTTTCCTCCTCCCCTCCCATTTTGTTCTCTTGAAAGAGAGCGGTAATTTGTCCTGGCCTTAGAGAGCTCTAAAGCCTTTCTCTGACAGAGAATAATCCACCAGAATCCAACCACTGCTGATGGGCCGGAACATGCCAAGTCTCTTCTTTGTGTGTGTTTTTGTATGAATGTGTTTGTTCACTAACTCTTAAAGCTGGTTTTGGAGCGTGAGCTTAAAATCGAGGCGTCCTGCTGATCCCAAACTCCATTATGGTCTTAATGTGTGACGGCTCAGTGTTTAAAATTACTCTAAAACTGCTGTTTTCACACATATCAGGACTTGCTGTGGCCTTGAAGATGTTTTCGTGTGAAGGTGATGTTTTTGTTTTTTCCTTTAATTTTCTCATTTTTTGGTGCGGACGCAATGAACAATAGATTGTTTAAACTGCTTTCTACGCTTCAAATGTCAGATTTAGTAAATATTGAACAAAATGTGTATTAAATGTTTTCATTAAAAAATAAAAAAAGTAAAATCAACCCGCATGAGTGAAAATGTTCTATAAATTCTCACAGTATGAATCTGCTCCGGTCAGTCACTTCACAGCTAACGCTAATTCTCAGAAGGGGTGGGAGAGTATATTTGGTGGTTATGCTATGCATATGAGAATATCTGTTGTTTTAGTGGGACCGTGTGAATGTGTGTGTGAGCTGCGTGTGCGCGGTCCGACTCATTTGCCTGTGATTTGTATTGAGGAGTGGGCAAATTGAACCTGAGTGTTGGTCAGGCCTAATTGTCGTCGCCAATTAGTGCATTGTTGAAAGCCACAATGGCTCCACTGTAGCGAGGGGAACGTTCTCCTTTGTGCTTCTCCAGTGGCCCACAGGCCAGTCAAGACTCATTTAGGGCCCTGACAACACAGGGCCAGAAATGCCATCAAAAAAAGACAACAAAAGGGCGGTTTAAAGAGAAAAAGACGAGGGCGAGGACAATAGTGACACGGGATGGAACGCTAGGGTCCGGTTCTCGTGTAAAGAGGTAAGAATGTCTGTTTCAACCCCCCCACAGTCCACACACACATAAGAACAACAGTCTTCCAATGTCCACCTGCTGCACAGGGGACAGCTGACCTGAGATCAGTTATAACAGCAAAAAAAGCTCATCATCAGCTTGAGTCTCTTTTTCATACTCATTTAAGATCTGATTTTGGCTTTAAAGTCTCATGTTCAGCACTCAAAATGCTATAAATACTATAAATGATAATATACTATAAATATAAATACTATAATACTACAAATGATTTCACTGTGGGATAAATACTTGCACAAACAGTATATTGTATGTTTGCACTAAAAATATGTGCTTAATTCCAAGTTTAAAATGTGTGTCATTGCATTATTGCAACACAGTGTTTTTATTTTAAAGCAAGATGGTACAAGTGCAATGATGTAAACATACTAGATAAATAAAAGGTATTTCAACACTTCCTATTCGTCAAACTTTAAGGCCACATGTCAATTGTTAACGTGATGAACTACAGCTGTGGTTACGCTAACTGAACACCTGTGTGAACCTGAGGGGAACTGATGTCATACATCCACTAAAAATGACTTTTGGACCAGTTGGTTTGAAAAAAAATGGGTTTACAAAAATGGCTATTATATATTTCCTTCCCTATGTGCCCTCCTCTCAAAATACAACAGCAGTGTCTCATATCTCACCATCTTCCTGTGACAGAGACAGGAAAAGAAAAGCAAGTGATGATCACACGAGGTTAATTTAGCGAGATTACATCACATATTATTGTTGTTGTGAATGAATTGTTGTCCGTCCACACGCACACATGGAGAGTCGGGTATCTGATTAAAGCTCGCAGACACGTGTTCAAGCATGCAAGACAAGAGAGGAAAAACCAAACCATGGTATGTTTTCATGCCCAGGAGACATTACAAAACACAACAGAAGTCTGCTGTGTGCCACACCTCATCAGCCTTTAACATCGTTTGACTGAGTCACTCCACAATGACATCAATGCTCCGCTGCTTAAGAAAAGCAAACCTCACCTTATCTAGAGCATGACCGAGACCTGTTTTAATCATGTTGCATTCATTTTATTGCCTCCCTCTATTGCCATTTGAACAGGGAAACATTTTATTTATCGTTGCTTTGGATACTTACAAGTATGTGACAGTTTGCAATATCTAATTTCCATGGACACGGTATATATAAGGAGGTCGGTGGTGATTTACGCGGATCCCCAAGGTGGGGTGCTGGAGTTAATGTGTGGTGATGTGCATAGGTAACTAATGAAACAGGTGCACAAATGGCTGGTAAGATTGATTTGGTTGCCATAGTGTTTAAGACACAATCAAACACATCAAGCGCAACAAGGAAAACATCGTGTAAGCGCCGCCCGTGGCCTTATGTGACTTTATGTTTACCCCTGTCTGTTTTATTCAGACTTTCAACATCAGCTAACGTAATGGGAGTGTTTAAAGAGCATTAGAAAAACCTAATGGTTGATGCCTGATCGGTCACTTGCACTTTTAAATACACACCCTATAAGACCTTTGGACCTGTAGAAATCTGTAAGATTACAGAATACTGAATCAACAACCACAGAGAGAGAGAGAGGCAACCGAACAAAATCCAAAACATGGTCCAGTCTTCCTGTCTGACTAACTGCACAGAACCCTTTATATATAGTGTGAATGCAACTGTCTATGGGATGGGCAAACATTTTTGTGACATTCAAACAAAACACAAATGTAACCACTTTATCAACAGTGAGTGAGATTATACCGATACAGTAAATATAGAGAGATTTTAAATACAGCTAAAATGTATAGTCACTACATTAGATAACATTAAATTATGTGGCTATTGCAAACAAATCATTTTGCATCATTAAAGACATGTTTGCCATTATTGTAATTGTACAGGGTTATTTAGTTAATTTAGTTCATATATGTGGTTGGTTCTCAAATGTTCTTCACTGTTCAAGTTCACAAATATGTTCAAACAGAATAGCCACGAATGTTGTTCATCACATGAACTATATAAATGCTCCACCACTAACAACCAGAACAAAACAAAAGATGTTTTGTTAAAAAATGCAATGATGTTCGTACGCTTTTAGCACGTCTTTGTTTTCCAAATACTTAATATTATATCAGTTTATATGGGGGAATATTCATAACTAAACAATCATGTAAACAACCTCTGAACTCTGTAGTGCATCACAGCTCACAACAGCCGTCCACAAACACAGCACCAGTGTGGCAGGTTGCTCCTCTTGGTTGCTCTCTTTGTCTGGTTAAGGCGTGAGTGATTAGACTTGCGTTAGGAGTCATTATCTGAATGTTTGCACAGCTCCGTCTGTCTTGAATGGGCCCAGTGGGTAAACACAAAAGTAATACAGGATACACTTGCACAAGAGATTCAAGGCCTTTCCATAGTCACACACACACACACACACACACACATCCTCTGTACCATATCTGTGTCTGTTGTGTGTGGCGTCTCACACAAACATTCATTATTTTGATTCATTTATTTCAGTACATTTAACCAAATCAACAATCACTTTTTTTTGTATAGAAAAAGGCTTAATTTGCAACATTAAGTGTTTGCAAACGTGTTAAGATCGTTTAAAGGCTCGGTTTCGTTCAATGAAACGACACCTGTTGCACCATCACCCTTCCTGCTGAACTCAGATCTGAGCGGGAGAGAGACGTGGAGACAGAGAGTCTGACACACAATACAGGAGATACTGTGTACAATTCACAATACAGCAGACGTGAAGGTGACACCAAGCCCATAACGGAGGCGATGGATGGGGTCGTTCTGTACACGCAGATCTCCGTCAGTGGCCTCTGGTGGAAAGGGGTTGGGGCCTGAATTTGTGGGCGTGTCACGGCGGGTGGAGTATTTTCACTCCACTGAAGCTCTACGGAGGGAGTATTTACTGCCACAGCACCGCACGGGAGGAAACACGCGCCCGGCATCCACTCCTTCAAATTTACCCTTAAATTTACTTCCATCTACAACTGTGGAGTTTATATGCATGACGAGGAAAAGGACTCCGGTGGACCCTCTGCACCCACACCGAATAAATGGCAGGCAGCACCTGAAACCTGTTGCCTAGGACTAATGCGAAAGGTGATTTTTTTTATTCACTCCTGCGTTTTTTATTAAAGCTGAAATTTAGTTGCTATTTGTTTCAGTTCGTTTTTCTTTACCAAGTAAAGTTTTCTTTGCATTTACCTTTTCGTCTGTATGGTTTTTGGTGGCGTTTTTTGGTTGAATCTTCACCTTTCGGTGGAAGATCGGATGCCATGTGGGATTTAAAACGGATCCGAAAGGAAAATGACGCTTAAAATGTGACTTTGGCGCAAAGAATCTGCGGGAAATGAACTTTCGACCTTTGCGCGGTTCGCTCGGTGAATGATTGACCGGTCAATCCACGGATGCGCGTGTTTTTCCCGGTACGTGTGGACGTTCATTTCCACTTTTATGATTTTATTACACTTGAAACACATGGATAAAAACATTAGGCTGTTGTTTAGTTTATTTTAAAAACTGCATGATGTTGTTTAATTTAACCAAAGCTCTTCTTTTACTCTTTCAGTCCTGGCCTGTTTGAAATGCGCGCACACAGCTGGAAGAAAGTGCGCTCGGGATCTGGAATGAAACTTCACCGTGATTTACAACCTTGTGGACTGTGGACATGCTGCTGGAGCAATTAACGTTTCCTATTGGGATTTCTTCTTTCCGAAAAGCAGCAGTAAATTAAAAAAAAGAGAGAAGTGGAAGCGAGGGGAAAACTGTGCTGAGAAAATACTCAAGACTTGAAATTCATATTTTTTCATGATGAGAAATCCTGCAGATAAGCTTCATTTCACCATGGCGACCTCAGGGATGCACCTGGCTGGATTTTGGTTGCTTTTTTTGCTGCTGTCTCAGCTCAGTGACGCTGCCTCGAAAGATATAGTGTGTGAGCCCATCACAGTCCCTATGTGCAAAGGCATTGGATACAACCATACATACATGCCCAACCAGTTTAATCATGACACTCAAGAGGAAGTTGGATTGGAAGTGCATCAATTCTGGCCGCTCGTCCGAATCCGTTGCTCCCCAGACTTGCTTTTCTTCCTGTGCAGTATGTACACCCCCATTTGTCTCCAGGACTACAAAAAGCCACTGCCACCGTGCAGATCTGTGTGTGAGAGAGCTAAGAGGGGCTGCTCACCTCTCATGATCCAGTACGGGTTCGAGTGGCCGGAGCGGATGAGCTGTGAGCAGCTGCCCATGCTGGGCGATACAGATCGACTTTGCATGGATCGAAACAGCAGTGAGACCACCACCCTGTCACCCCCTTTCCCCAAGCCCACCCCCAAGGGAACGCCAAGACACAGAGCCACTGCAAAATCTGCCCCGCCACAGAAGTGTGACCGAGAGTGCAGATGCAGAGACCCACTGGTGCCCATTAAAAAAGAAGCACATCCTCTTTATAACCGTGTTCATACTGGCTCTTTGCCCAACTGTGCTTTGCCCTGCCACCAGCCCTATTTTTCCTCAGATGAGCAGACATTCACAACCTTTTGGATTGGTCTGTGGTCGGTGTTATGCTTTGTGTCCACGCTCACCACTGTGGCCACTTTTCTCATCGACATGGAGCGCTTTAAATATCCAGAGCGGCCCATTATCTTTTTGGCTGCTTGTTATCTGTTTGTGTCACTGGGCTATATTGTGCGACTGCTTGCGGGCCATGAACGAGTGGCTTGTGAGGGTTCCGGTGACCAACAGCACATTCTGTACGACACCACTGGTCCAGCCCTTTGCACGCTGGTCTTCCTGCTCATATACTTCTTTGGGATGGCGAGCTCCATCTGGTGGGTGGTGTTATCGTTCACCTGGTTCCTGGCTGCAGGCATGAAATGGGGAAACGAGGCCATTGCAGGCTACTCACAATATTTTCACCTGGCTGCCTGGCTTGTACCTAGTGTTAAGTCCATTGCTGTGTTAGCATTAAGCTCAGTGGATGGAGACCCTGTGGCTGGTATCTGTTATGTTGGCAACCAGAGCCTGGAAAGCCTGCGTGGTTTTGTGTTGGCACCTCTGGTCGTTTACCTCTTCACTGGCACACTCTTCCTGCTCGCTGGCTTCGTTTCGCTGTTCCGAATTCGTAGCGTCATTAAACAGGGAGGCACCAAGACAGATAAGCTGGAAAAGTTAATGATACGCATTGGTCTTTTCACCGTCCTTTACACTGTGCCTGCAACTATTGTGGTGGCGTGTCTGGTGTATGAGCAACATTATAGGCCAAGTTGGGATCGAGCGCTGGCCTGCTCGTGCCCATCTGAACGCCAGCGGTTGGGCACGGGCCCAGACTATGCTGTCTTCATGCTAAAATATTTCATGTGCCTTGTGGTGGGCATTACCTCAGGTGTGTGGATTTGGTCAGGAAAGACTCTGGAATCGTGGCGGCGCTTTGTGGCCCGTTACGTCCCCTGTAGAACCCGTAAGCCACCTGTTTCGGCCTCGTCCATGTACAGTGAGGCCAGTACTGCTCTGACACCCCGAGCCGGTACAGCTCCCACCGGGACCTACCACAAATCAGCCCCCTCATCACACGTTTGAACATTGGCTAGAATGTGTCATTCCCTTATAAACCCTGCAAGCATCAAGCGAGTGACGCATGTGTGTGCAGGTCATGACTCTGAATGAGCAGGTGTCTGTTTGACCCTTCAATGACACTTCTACACGTCCCAGAAACAGATGTGATGGAGCACGGATACTATGAAGGATTTTTACAGACTGTTGGTTATTGTATTACAGTCAAACTCACTCATTAATGGATCTAATCTGGAAAATGGTGAAAATTGATTTTTAAACGTAAACCAGGCTCATGTTATGAAAAGAGCATTAGCATACTTTTAACAACTGCATTTTAGACATTGTCTGAGGCTTTTAGAGTATGAATAATGGAAAAAAGAAGATCTGAGAAGATTAATACTCAATCATTAAGACAGATCTTAGATAAAATGCTACAATATAACATTGAGGAGTTTGATATGTGGTGACATTATTTATTTGTGTATTTTTGTAAATATGCTATTGGAGAACATTGTGAAGATGCAGGTAACAGTCGCTCTGTTGTGTTTGTGACTTTATCAGCGTATTTACGGGAGGTGGGTTGAATCATTTTAAATACCCTCTTAATATAATTTACAAATGTACTTAAGACTGGAGTAGATGCTTGCATGGATTCTCTGTGAACACTTCATGCATATATTTTGCAGGTGAACACAACATGTAAGACAATGGGAGAAAAATGCATTTAGTGTAGAGTTTGTGGAAAAAGTCTGACTGGTGTCCCTGTTCAAATTCATGGCCGTTCTTCAGGCTCCACTGGAAATGGAAATTGTTGGTTAGTATTTGTTAAATTATAGAAAATACCTTAAAATCAATGTCAATAAGTTCAGAGAGTCAATGGTTCTATAATCTAAAATGATCTTGACTTCCCTCTTGTGGTCGGTGGTTTGGCGTTTGCATAAGGTTTAGTTGTTAGCCAGCAGACATGGTAGTTTTGTTGACATAAACTTACCTTTATGAAAAATGATTTTAAAAAGCCAAATAATAACAGGTTTTAAAGTAGAGCATGTCTCTTCTGATCCGAGATGTCAAATACTTGTGAATTCTTAATCCTCAGTGTTGGATATGCATGTTTAGCTGACAGGACCTGTAAACATTTGTGTTAGTTTTGTTGATCTTTGTACATGTCAACATTTTGGCTTATTTTTACCCTCAAAGCTGCTGTAGAAATAACTTTTCCACATTTGAATTAATATCAGCCTGAAACAAAATTTCCTCTGCATTGTTCACAATTTTGTTGCTAGTCTGGGTGTATGTACATACATAACTGTTTGGCTCAGTTCATTTGTAAATCTTGTAAGAGTCCAGACTGTAACTTTGTACATATTTTGTTTAGTAAAAAAATATCAAATTCAGTGCCACAATTTTAAAGAGATTCTTAGATATTTATGAGAAGTGTCTTACATGTTTCTTTTGTTTCTCTTAATGGTAGAGAATAAAAGTGGGCAACAATCTGTGAACCTGCAAGTCAGATGTCTGGTCAATCATTTATTGTTTCATATTTTCATTGCTATTCGTAGAGTGAAGAAATTAACCCAGCTGAGTCCAGACTGATCCTGCATTCTGTATATTTACCTTTGTGTTTTCTGTGAAATCTGTGAATACAGCTGCTTAATCTTTATCACACCCTAAAGCACTTTCTTAGTATATGGTTTAAAAAAGTTATTTAGCCCCTATACAAACAAAGACTTCCCTGGATTACATGAAAACACCATTATGGTTTGTTGAGTTGTCCATTGAGAGACACTGTTCAAAGCACAAGACTTGTTACATGATTAGTGTTTATTTAAAATACTCCATCTGCAAATGATTTCAATTAAAAACTGACAAAGTTCACAGCTAGTAGCCTACATAGTAAGCAAAAACAAAAAAACATTCAATCTGTTCTTGTGTCTATGTTGTTCTGCATCGGTTTGGGTAAAGTGTTTGAGGGGTCTTTTGGCTGGCGTAACGTCGCAGCCGAAGGCGAGGAGAGAGAACAAGTTGTCTGTGGAGCTCGTGAACGGAGCAGTGAAGTCTGAGGAAAACCTCTAAGAAAGAACAGCGTTGGATCTGCGGATGCCGATTAAATTGTCCGCACTGAACGATCTCCTCATGGCGGCTCTGCTGAGATCCTTGTACTTGTCTTCACATAGTCTTGAAATTGCCTTTGAAATTAAAAACACAAATGAGCTTCAACTATCCTGCAGAATGACAACAGCTTTTGTCCAACAGTGACCAATTTGACTTTGTCCATGGATTGTAAATCAAACATTCAGAAGAACTGCCACCCACCTCCAGTTTCTGAGCTCGTTCGTTACTCAGGGGCTCTAGAGGAAAGCTTAGGTTGTTGTCGTCTGCCAGAGAGCGCAGGTCAAAGTAATACTTGGCGTAGACGCTGGCCGGAACGTTAATGTTAAACTGCAGCAGCTCCAGAAAATGTCTTTCCATCTCATTCCTGACAAATGGAACGTGAGATTAGATAAGTCAGCAATGTGTCTTTTATGGGCTTCAAAGTTCAAATAACACAACGGTAGCTCAACCTGCCGTCACGATCAGGTTACAATTTTGCAATCACAGGAAGTCACTAAAAGTATCATGGTATTACGATAAGAATACTATTATTGTTGTGTAGTTCTTTGCAATAGTAAACAAACCAAACGGTAATTAAACAGAACAAAATATATTTTAACTGACAGTATTTTTGTTACAAAAATAGGTTACAGTAAGTTGCCAAAGGGAAAAAAGCGACATGACACCTATACAATCTGTTATAGGGTAACTGACATGTTGTAGTGGCTGTAAGTATCATGAAATATGACATTAAAAACTCATCTAAAACAGCTTTTAAATTAGCTAATTTTAATTAACAGAACACACACAGTTTTATGCTTTTCCCATCACAACTCTGACTATATATTAAACTGCTCACAGCCGTCAACTACCTTATGACAGTAATACAGTAACTCTATTAACAATTCATTTCTTCTGAAGACTTGTAGCTCATACACCCCCATCACAGAGATGCTCAGAGGCGGTCACCGTGGAGACACTGACCCCAATGTTTTGGGAAAAGCAAGACATTAGGTTGAGGTGGTTATGGGTGGGGTGGCATGGAGGAGGAGGAGGAGGGGGGCTGGTTGCTAAGGGCAACAAATGGAGTGGGCGAGAGCCTGGACCATTGTGGAGATGCTCTGAGAGCACTTGAAGCCCGCCAGCCCAGGCTCACAAAGACGGCTTCAATGAAAGGGATGAAAATAGAGCGGAGGGGCAGAGAGGAGAGAAGAGGGCCACGGCCTTTAACATAGACAATCAGGTACAACTCCACAAAAACAGACACACGTACACACAAACCCTGTCTGTCATTTATATGGATATTGAGACTAGAGAACAAACACTAAAACAAGGTTTTGAAGTGTGTCGCTACATTTTTTGAACATCTTCTACACAGAGACACGGACAAGTTGAAATGTCTCGGCAGAAGAATGAAGCGAGACCTTCAATGTACATATTCTGTGTTTTGCATGACGAATTAATGCAGAACTTTTAAGCCAGAACAAACAACTATTTCTTTGTGAGCAAAAACGTTTGGTGTTCTGTGATATGTTGAGATTTGTTAACAATCTAGCTGTTGGATGAAACTGTTAAACAAGCAAATAGTCTTGAAAGCATCAGTTAGGTCTTAAGTATAGATTGCTGGGCTCTGTATAATTTCAACTTACATGTCCTCAACAGTGATGTCTTTGAGGATCTGACAGTAGTCTACATTCCACACAGCCTGATCGTCCCAGACTTTTGAAGCCAGCAGGATGGCCCCCAGCACGATCCTCTTCCAGTTAGATGGGCAAATGTCCAGCTCGGCATATGTCAATAACCTCTCCAAATATACCTGTTCCAGAGACATTGTGTACATTTACAGGCATGCTCTTAGAAGCCTGGAGCATTCTTAGAGAAAACTTAACCTGTATGACAGTTAGCAATGGTTTTACCACAAATACAATCTAAAAACACCTACAACAACAGCGGTTTAATCATGGTGTTACAGTTGTTATAAAAGTGCTAATCAATTTACCCCAAAACATGGTTACTGCACATTTACTATATGAACATTATTACTACTGAGACTGTTTGTTGGTTTTAAGGTAAGAGCATATGTTGGAATTGATTTAGGACTGAGATTTGAGGACTCAATCTCTGAAGCTCTACTGCCCTCTAATGGACATCAGAGAAATGAGCCAGGGGACAGCCACAAATCAAAACTCTGGTATGTCTGCTTATTTTCCTTATGTTACAAAACAGAAGCTCAACATATTTGCAGACTGTCTCATAAATACGCTATTTCAAAATCAGCAATTACAATTTTAACTGAAAAAGATTGAGAACTTTGAGAGAGTTATTTGCTTAAACGTGATTTCTTAAACTCAATGGTGTCATTCTCTTACCAGGGTGACAATTGCACACTCTGCTGTGAGCTGTGCTGCACTGAACAGTGTCCGGACAAACCGATAGATGAGTTTGTGTTCTGGGTCTGTGCGGGAATAATCGTCAGGAACCTGTTCCCTCTGCATAAAGACAAATCATCAGGTCGGTGTCTGCAGTTCAGTATTATCCAAATTCTGTTCACACTACATCTGATTCTGATCTGTTTTCAAATCCAAACCGAAATGCATACAGATTATATAAAAGAACTTAGTTGGAGTTACTTACTGATAAGGGGTGAATTTTTTCATCAAAGATGTCCAGTGACCTATCAGAGTCCCTAAAACAAATATTAAAATATTTGAATATGGTAACATGTTTGGGTTACACATACAAAACCTCTGTAATACCAAAAAATATTTGCTAGTGCAGTTAAACTAGAGAACAGTTGGAGTGAAACGTACCTGTTTTTAATGTGATAATATATTGCTAACGTAACACTGGAAACAGAAAACAGACACAAGGTCAGCATGGCAGGACAAACAAAATCACCTTAGTACCATCTCAGTTTGTTCACTGTTGTTACATGCAAAGAATGTCAATACAAATCAAATATTCCTCTTCAAATATTATTTGTACTAACAACATTTGAAACATGACCCTGAAAACAATGAAACATCACTGACCATTTGATAGTGCTCTTCAGATTAGGTTGACTAACGGTACTGTCATCAATGAATATAGTTGAGCAGGAACTGTACTTCTTAGACAGCAGACCAGGAGATACCTTCAGAAAGAACCTTAGTTTAATGTATCTGCAACGTTCCAAAGTTCCAACATATATCCAGGCACTACCACAACAATTCCACAAAAAATGATCCACTTACATGATTTATGTGATTGCTTTTCCTTCTATCCCGAACTGAAAAAGAAAAGCGTTTTGTTATTGGGTTATTCTTATCAAACACAGACAAGCTGTTATGTGTCTGTATAAAAATATAGTCAGTATTGTTTGTTTACGGTGCATCGGTCAATGAAACGGACATCTCTGACTTCGACACCTTTCGGCTTGAGCGTCCAAAAGCAACAGTCTTCAGTTACCCGTGCCATTGTAAAAGGTGCGATTCGCGATCAGCCATGATTAATTTATTGTGTGAGAGAAAGTCTCCAATAACAACAGGGTTACTGAGATAAAGTGTATAGTATTTTGTTTGTCATGTAATCTCAACTTGTCCGCCCCCATGAGGACTCATTACTAGGCTACTGATATAAGAGATCCCATTTGAATGTTTTACTAGGGAGGAAATTGAGTTAATATTAAAATGGCCTTCATTTATTAACAGCATAGGTCAGCAACTAGTGGGTAACTTCCAGGTGCATAACTACCTATGATTAACCTAACCTAAATATATGCAGTAACTCATAGAATCTTTCCATAGTTGTTTAATAATGGATACTGGTATAATAATAATTTCTTGCTGGAAATACCCACCGTCTGTCTGTGACTTGCTAAGGAAGATGGTGCTTGCGCGGGCGTGATCTGAGGGGTTCGATTCTAGAGCCAAATCTAGAAAAAAAAGATTAAGACAATTATAAATATTATACATACACAAAAACTAGAGGAGTATGACTTACATCTGAGAGCAAAATTCTCATGCTTTATTAAATAACAGAGCTGTGTACAGTTAGCGGTTAGCAAAGGTATTTTGAGCTGTGGCAGTTCTATAAGTGTCCCAAGTTTGAGCCCTGCCTGCAACATGTCCCGGTTCTATTCTCCCTCTCCCCTCGAAAATTCCTGTCCCTCAAAAGATGCATTCTGAGACATTCACAAACGTTCCTTTCACAACATTATAAAAAACCCCACAGGAGGAACGAGGTTGCGCTTCGTTCCACTGTGAGCAATTGGACTGATTGGCAGGGGCATGTTGCAACCCGCTCTGGCCACAGAAGCGAGAGGAGCGGCGGGCACAGCAGGCACAATGAACCCATTATACAGACGCTGTTGGAAAACACAGGGTCCTCATACCCTGTGCTCCACCCACGCTGCCATACGACACAAGATCTGTGCTAGTATATATGAATGAACTTTACTGTACAGACATAATGCAGGATGCATTCAAATGATGCCTTCATTAGTTAACGTCAATGAAAAATGCAAGTGTATAAATCTTGACCCTGTCTTTTGATCTTTATACAGGATTCAACATAATCTGGCATCAGGCATTGAAGAGGCATTTCACTGGAACTCAATAGGGACAGTGTCCAAGGATATGGACCAGTGCTGCTAAGTACAGTAAACACACTCCAAGGAGATGTTTGGACAGCCGTAAGTATGTCATGAGAGCTACAAAACTGGCAGCACAGGTGCAGGGCAAAAGGTTTATGGCAGAAGTTTTGGTTACCAAAAGTTGGTTAACTTATCCTACAGTCTATGGCTTAAAACATACTTCAAACACAAATGCCAACACAAGCTCAACAATTCAACAATGAATACTACATAAGGGTTCATTAGCAATACATTTAGGTGCATTCAAACTGATACTGTAATAAACAAAACCTGCCTCAGAATCTGGTTGTGCCAGTCTTGACATTTAATTAATAGTCCCAGCCTTCTTCTACCAAATAAAATGATTGACATTTACAAGTAACAAGCCTAGTTTGGTTGGGAAACACCAAAGAGAGATTTATCGACAGAACTTTTGTTGTAGCTGAGGCGTGGACTCTGAGAGAATGCTGACCAACAGGGAGGTGCAGGAATGCCTGGTGACGAGGCAACTTCAGTCAACATCCAAAAGAAGCAAATAGAGCAGATTACTTGTTTGCTAGCTCAGTTAAGCACAATGCTAACGCTACGTTTTTGGCCTTTCAACAAATACAGTGTTCTTTACTTGGTGGACCAAACATTAAGATAAATCCGAAAATGTTCTAAACTAAAACATTATATATAGATAAACAATTATTTAATATCTATTATTTATTATCATTATTAATAATACATTTTCTGACTTAATGACAATAACATTACTATAAAAGCATAAGCCATGTAGTATTGTGACATTACAGAGATTTTCCCACTTTGCGTTAAGTATCTTTAATGTATTTGATAAACAACTGTGCTTCATTCATTCTGTAACTACAGGCCCTCCAGATCTCCCTGGGGCTGTTGTACTCAGCTGATACTCCCATTCTCCCCCCCAGAGTCAAAAATAACCCCTGGGGGTGGGGCAGATGTCCCCAATGGGAGGTTAGGCTATACAGCTACAGTGTGGCATAGCACACCAAAACAGATGATCACATATGTGATAATGGGGCAAGGTTCATTACAAGAAAACTGAGCTCCAAAACAGTAATCGAAAAGAGACATTAACCTCAAACTGTGCCGCAAAGACAGAGACAGGGATAAGGAGACAGAATGCAGCTGTCCCATAGATTTACATCCCTGAGATGCCAGAAATTGCCCACATTTTTGGATCATCTGCTGCAACTGAACCCTCAAATCAGTTATTCTTAAATCTGAAAAAATGACATGCAATGTCCCAATCATCAGGGATTTACTGTAGCTAGTGTTGAGCTTTACTCTGCACCCATATATCTGTGTTCAACCAGTAATGAACACACACTGCTCTAAATCAGGCAATGGTCATTACACCAGCTTATTTGTGTGTGTGTGTGTGTGTGTGTGTGTGTGTGAGAGACTATGTATGTTTCCCCAGGGTAAATTAGTACAGCCTAAATAAACAGCAGTAAAGCATACAAACCAGTCCCAGAGTAACACCAGTGTGTCATCACCTCCCTAAATTTAACCCATGTCCCTCAGAAGTCTATTAAAGCTAAATTAAACCTACAACATAACTCTTTTTGCCTGGATACTGTTTTTTAATGTAGCCGAGTGTCCAAACTACTATTATGACTGTGAATGTCATTGAGTTCTGCTCACAGCAAACCAACAGCACTAAATATGTTCAGCTTTCAGGAGAAACCTGACACGCGTGACAAGGACGCCAAGGAATCTGATCACGCTAGCAAGACGGCACATCCTGTATGGTGTTCAGAAAAGTGGAAAACCCCACAAAGTAATACAGAATATTTAACTGCAAGCCTATTGGGGCCACTGGAAACTATTACGTTACTACAGTGGTTCCCTGGGAGTTATCTGAAGTTCAGTGTCATGATCTAGGTCACTATGGTGACAGTCCACAACTCAGCCCTTGCTGGATCTCAACATCAAACCTCTAAGTCAACAGTGTTTGACTAATGCTGGAACTTAAATCTGGAGGAAAGCAGATTCCCACGTGTAGGGCTATGCAATACTGGCCTAGATGTTTAACCACAAGACCCCAGAACTTACCGTCAGGCACCTCTCGGTCGCTGATGTGCTGCAGGTATGGACCAGTATCATCACTCACGTCTGTACTGATCTGATACTCCTCCAGTCGTTCCACCTGACGGGGAAGTTTGGGGCTCCCACTGGGGGACACGCAGCAGGACACTGTATTTCCCATGATGACGCACTTAAATACCTGCTCAGGTGGGTTTCTCTATAACAAATACCTGGGAAACTCACACCCGGGCTGCTTCTGTCATGAGATGTGAATCAATGGATCAAATAAATGAACTCACTCTAAACTACGGTGCGGACGGACACTGAAACAGCATGAAGTGCTGTGCTGTCTTACTGCTCTACATTCAAGAGACGTTTAACTATCTGCAAGTCCATATAACGCGACTTCCTGCAGTCAGACTCACTGTAAGGATCTAAGGATCTATCAAGTAATCGATACAACTACATACAAGACACTGAGCTGACAACATATCAATTCAACATTTCGATCTGACAGCACCGAATACAGTTCATTTGTTTTAACGAGCCTTATATGCTAACTGCTAATAGCTAGTATTGATTCATTGTGAATGGGTTATTAGCCGCCGAGCTAACTGAGCCTAACCATCCTTTAACTCTGATTTTAACATCCAGATCTGTGCTAAACAATCCCGGTTCGGCAGTTCAGATGGGAAACAGATACGGCAGCCACCGAAGAACAGACTTGCGAGCATTTATCTGTCATTTAACCGGCAGATCTCCGTGCTGGCTGAAACTCCGGTAATCGCTCAAATCCTCAGGCCTAAGAGCCCCGGCGAGAGTAAATCAGCATTTGCACGTAGCGGTAAAATAAAGTCCCGTCCATTTACACGCGTATAAACGAAACTCGGGGTTTCTTTAAAGTTGTAAGATTTCGTCCACACCGTCTAACCGGAGAGCCCCCCGTTATTCCCTCCTCCCTACCGGCCAGTGCAGCAGAAGCGATCTAGTCCCCGCCACCTCCGCCATCTGCTCGGAGTGACGCAGTCAATGGCCCGCCCCATTTTTACATTCCGTTAGTTACTATTGGATAAGACGCCAAAACACAATAGAAATGTTTCGATGATTGGTGAATAAGACTGTCACTAACGCCGCTGGGCTGGAGGATGAAACCCCGCCCATTTACACACCTCTTCCTATTCATGGAACGAAATACAATGGAAATGTACGGAATGCAATACTGTATACAGAACAAGTATGTACTGTATAACAGTAGTACACTGTCTACAACGTCACTGTAGAAATGGCATATTATCTAGGAAACAAAAGTAGTTGTTTTGCATTTTTTATCCAACAGTCTATAAAAATGTCTTAACTCTTGCCAGTCTAATAACATAAATAATTATTTTTGTCTACAATTGTCTCAGAAGTATGCATACTGCATTCTGTATCATTCTCTAAAACTACAAAAGTAGTAAACAATAATGTGTTAGTAAAGACTTTAGAGTCTACAGTCATATGCACTGTAACTGCAATGTTCAGAGAAAATCTATTACAGTACTTTATCTCAGCATTAGTCTTTTATTAAAGATTAACATTATTGTGTACAAAAGGTAGGCAGGGGAACAACAAGTATACACAGTTGCATTTAATAGCAATTGTAACAGTAAAAGAGCCAAAAAATGTCACACAGAATATATACATCTATATATCTTTAAAACACTAGAAAACTCTAACAGAACTGTACAGTGTCCACAAGCGGAGAGCTATCATAGGAAAAGTGCATGATGCATTTATTTAAAATAAGCTCTTAACATAAAACATTTCCTGTGATTGATTCATCTGCGTATGCATTAGGGCAACATGCATATTCACATATTTCAGAGTCCTTTAAAATCAGCATGAAATGATGTTAACCTCAATACATAAACAGATTCAAATATTAAAAGAACAAAAACCCTTTCATTATTAAACCGATTTAGACAGTTACAGTTCTGCCCCAAATCATGTTCAATGATGGTCTGTTCCTCAATGAGCTAATTCACATTTAAGAGTTCCTATGTCAAATATAAGGAGTTTTCTGTGGAAAATCAGGATCACAGTGGGGTGTGTCAGTTTGTGCACTCGCAGCACGGGTGCAGATCTGGGCTGTGATCGCCCGCTGAGGAGAGATTGCTTCTCTAATTTGTTACGCTTGAGTTGAGGCTGTAAATGACAGTCAGGCAGAAGGTTTTAGATTTAAAAGCAGGGGCAGAATGGGCAATGATGTTATTACTAATAGACGATGAAAGCTTTATTTCTGAACAAAACATTTCCTAGTTAATTTAATATAGTACAGCAAAATGTTCGTCCTCAAAGCAGCGTTACAAAATGTTCTCCAATCCAATCAAAAAATGTCACCCATAAACAATTTCCACCTAATTCGAAGACAGTATTTGAAAATGCTTAATTTAAGGAGGATTAAAAGACTTTTAAAATCTCTATTTTTAGATGATTGTTATCTCTGACAAAGTGAATCAATTTGTAAACACAAAACTAATATTAATAAAGGCAAACTGTAAAAGAAATTACAAGCTGTTTCTAAATAAACTGAACGTTATTTAATGCAGAATAAAAGAAACAGAGAAACAGATTTTACATATCTTTTTATGAAATAGCTGCCAAAATGCATTTGCCATAATAGACCGATAACACATCTTTTACTTGTGTGACACATTATCAAATACAAAGACACTGTCTCCATCTTCGTAGTGATGCAATGGAAAAAAATTCCATATTACAATATCAAAGTCAATAAGGTAATGTTTATAAAACATGCTTTAGAATAATGCCATAGGATAGGATGTAGTATTAAATCCAAAAGTTCTATGATATACAAAGCATAGCATAACATAATCTGACAAAATTGCTTTAACAGAAATGTCAAGAATCACCTTAACTTGAGAAATGTTACACAAAATAAACTCAGTGTGAAATTCCGGGCTTTGTATTGTGTATGAGGGAAGTGACCAGATAATTACATTGTGCAACTGTTGCTATTGCAATAGCAATATTAGTTTAGTTAAGACTAAAATTTTAGACTTAAAATTTTAGGTCAGCTAAAGTAAAAAAAACTGAAATATACACAGGCTGTAATCTTGTTCGATGTACAACATTGATACTTCCATTTATAAATGGAATAGTATCAATAAATCATTATCAGTATTGAAAAATCAATATTCATACATTTATATACTATACTTTGAAAGCTAGTTAATATTTAAAGGTAAAAACATGAACTTAAAACACTAAAGCACTTTACACCAAATAAGAGTAACAGTCAGACACATTAAAGTTAAACCTTTTAAATCTCAGGGGAATGATGTCATCTCCATTCTTACCACTAAAGATGAGTTCTACCACAATATAGAGATGTCATTTAAATACTTATTCTTGATTTATAGCTCTTTTTTTATTGTTAACCATTTATACATTAGCACACTGAAAAAAGCTAAAAACACCTCAGAGTCTTGGTTTAAGTCCAGAAGATGGAAAAAATGTTCTACTTTTATCTCCGCAGAAAGGATTTTCCAGCATTTTGTGTCTTTAATGGCACGATCCAATACTTGTAGAAGAATTTTTTTAGCCATGGGGCTTCTGTTCTGTTTCCTTGTGTTAATTTGTGTTCATATAGGCAGTCTGCAGCAATTCATAATAAGAAAACATTTAGAAAACATGCGTCCGTTTCTGGATCACTCGCCCTTTAGTCTCTGTACACGTAAATCAGACAGAATGAGTGACGTAGGTGCTGTATTACTCTGATTTGTGACAGTACAGGTCCTTGAGAGCTTTGAGTTCCTCGATGAGTGTTTTGTTCTGGTTCTCCAACACTGCCACACGGTTCTCCAGACACTTGACATATTCCTTCTTCTTCCGACGGCACTCGCGCGCAGCCTCTCTGGAAGAGAAAAGGGACTTTGAGATCTACTTGGTCCAACATATGCATTGAGGGTTGCAAGACGCTATCGACTGACTTTGGAATTTAGGATGAAAGTTTCAAGTACCACGTTGTGTTCTTACCTGTTCTTCATGAGGCGGACTTCCCTCTTGCGTGTGGCCTCTTCAGCACCTCCTTGGCTTGGCAGGGCAGGAGAGGAGGCCATGACCACACCTGGGGCAATAGTACTGGTAGGAGCAGCACGGATTTGATAGGCCTGAACATCCCCAGAAGCAGCTGTTGGGTAGATGTAACACAACCAACAAACATTCAATGAACACAGGCAACAGTGTACAGATGAACTGTATGCAATCATATGTTATGTGTTTCCCTCATATAAAGAAAATAGATTGTCTAGTTTTCATAGTTACACTTATAAGATGTAAACGTATTATGAGTTTTTATCCTTGGAACAAAAAAGCAATTAATCCAACTCACCTTGTACAACAACTTGATTGCTGGGTACCAGAATCTGCTGCCCGTCACTGGTTTGCGCGTATTGCAGGATGGTTGTGCCTGGCTGGGCAGCTGCTGCATTTGTCATTGTGAGGGTCTGCAGGCCCTGCACCCCATCTGTGCCATTATTGGCCAGTTGTATGGCTCCACCTTGTGTAATGGCGACTGAATACAGGAAACGTTATTAGCAATTTTGTGACATAGTTTTCACCTAGCAGGACATGTTTAAAAACCACATATGTTAGCTGGGGTTTTTGTGGCTCCAGACACTTTGAGCCTTGATGCGTGTTTGGAAAATGTAGGTTTGAATCCTAAAGTATCTCACAAAAACTCAATGAACCAATTGTCTGATATGCAGTTTGACTTACTGTACTGGCCGCTGCTGGTCTGATATATTGGGGTTGGCACGGTCACTGTGGTGATGGCAGGTGCACTGTCCTCCTCAGATTTCTCCTCTTCGATTCTCGGAACGCCAGGAGCGTCTGATGACAGGTCATTCAGGATTTTCCTATAAATCACAAACAGCTGTAGACGATTTTCTTACATGATGCAAAACTTATATAGAACAATACATACCTATAGGAGGGGCGCCTGGAAAGGATCTCTCTTCGTTTCTGAGAGTCGGTTACACTGTCCACAGACTCCTGTGAGTCCTCACTCTCTGCTACTGTGGAAATCTGACCAACACACATGGGAAGCATAAAAATTGACACATTGAAATGATGTAGGTGTTACTAAATAAACCAATCATGTACAAACTTTCCATAAACACAAGACACCTTATCGCTAAGTTATCACTGAGCATTCAGTGATATGCTGGAGATGTCGTACCTGGACAGTTTGCACTTGTGGTGACTGAATGACTGAGGGTTGAGCCGCCTGGATCACTCCATGGACCTGCACCGTTTGACCATTGGGCAGCTGCACCAGAGTGACAGTAGGCGTCGTGGCGGAAGCGTGTCCCGCAGCCATCGTCACCTACATCAAACACAGCACACGTTTAAACACAGACCATCTGTTCTTGGCTCCTGCTTTTCATGACAGTGCAATAGGTAGCAAAGTGGATAGCTTAGGGGCCTACCTGTGCAAGAGTGGCGATTTGGGCCTGTGTGATCTGCTGGTTCTCTGTTTCAGAAACAGCTGTGTCTGCACCCTGCTGGGCATCGGCTCCCGACTCCATGGTCATCGAGTTAGCTGGAACGCCAGAGGCGGGAATCACAACATCATGAGACCTTGTATCTTTTTTATTGAGTCAATATGGAATTATGTATTTTGCATAATAACATTTTTTTAATTATTTGACGGTTAGTTTTTAGTACATACCTATAAATGGGGCACCTAGAGGCAACGTTTACACCAATCACCAACTCCTGCGAGTCCTTGTGCTCCACTACTGGTAAAATCTGGTCAACACACACAGGAAAAGCCAGTACATTTACATTAGGCAGCAACTTTGACATCTCTGCTCTCTACTGACAATATTTTCTTGTAATATTGTGGAAAATCCCTGAAAACAAAGTAACACACTGTTCCTTTAAATGTTTAAGCAATCAACCATAACTGCTAGCTGAGGTAATGAATAAGAACTTTTATTCAACAAATGCTGTTTTCTTATTGGTCACTGTTCTTAAAGGTGATGTCATCATCCAGCAGTGAAAATATTGTATCCTGTCCCAACATAAATATACAAGTAAGCCATTTATAGGTTGATTTTCCCCACTGTAAATAGTGTGCACCTGAACATAGCTGTTTGTGTAAACATCCCATCCAATCACAGAAAAAATGGGTGGAGCTATTATACTAACATATTTATATGATCCACTTTGTGAAGCAAATGACAAAGAATAATAAGAGTTTCTTGTAAAGTTGAGCAAAATTTAAAATACACATTAGAAATACCAGTTACGGCTGCTTGGCCTAAAAACATGCTATGCTATTGTACAAGCTATAATAGATTTTATGTGCAAAATGCACAAATTTTGCCCTGTTCAGACATGGTTGCTCGCACTGTTTAGAATACTGCTGTGCTAAGAAAATGTTTAGATTCGGTTAGTGAATGGTGACATTTTAGCCTAGATTACAAGCAGGTGTTTCTTCGAATGCATGTCTAATATAAACCGAGCTAAGAAAAACTATACAGTACTTAACAGTGCACAACGGAAATAAATCAAAACCCCAGGGTGAATTTAAAGAGGTAGGTTCTCATTTAAGTTTTAAACTTTAACAGTGCGCAGCTCCTAGGTGCTTTAAAACCCTTTACCTTCCATTTCTATCTTCATATAATGACTAATATGAGAGTATAAAATTACTTATGCACTGGTCAGTGATAAAATTTAAGTACTGTAATAAAGACATTGTCATTGTACAGCATAGTTTTTATTGATAGTGCATCACAATATACTGCAAATGCTGCCCTGACTTTCCTTGGCTGCAGATATTGGAGAACCTCTAGGCTTTCCGGAGAGGAAGAATTGGATTCAATTACCTCGTATATATATATATATATATATATATATATAGGAAGTATATATTATCCATGCAGTGATAAATAACTGTGACTGCCTTCAGTCCTTCTGGTTGTAATCAAGTTTAAAGAGTAAGGAAAGCAGAGGGAACTCTCAGATTTGTAGAAACCATCAAGCCCAACAGCAAACTGTGTAAATAGCCTGAAAATGATAAAATTCAAGTACAACTGGAGATACTTAATTACAAATAGGTCTCCCTAAAAACCAAAAACTACAGGTTACTGTATTTGCATTATTTTTTATTACCATTACTGCCACAATTGTATTAGTATTACAGTTATTTTTACTATGAAAAAGACTTCTAATGGTTTCTAAACTTAAGTACACTTTAATAATAATTGAAAAATAGTAATTTCTACCATTTACAGTTAGCACTAACCATTTACAATATACCATATACCAATGATCTCTCT
>JBAJNP010000252.1:0-114012 GCA_036877545.1 Yasuhikotakia modesta | reverse complement strand
TTGATCTGCATGGGACAGCGTGCGCTTCAGATTGTGGTCTGTCGTCGACTTTCTATTATTTGCGTCAAAGATCTCTCATTTGTGGAGGGTTTACATTGAAAATGTTTCCAAATTCCCCAATACGTTTTTGAACTGTTGAGACAAAAGGAATACAAAACAGGAAAATATCCCCTCTCTCAAAAAAGTTAAAATTGGTAGAATACATGGTAGTATAACAATGTTCATAATACTTACACTAGCGTTAGTAACTGTAAGTAATTGTCTATAGGACGGCAATCCGTTATTTATAGCTTTACTAGGTGTGTATTAATATATGATCACGTGATATTAAATAACACATATTCAAACACACCAAGTGGCAAATAAACCTTTACAGGAAAAAATCCTACACAATTCGCTGTCCACTATCGATGGGTACAGAGGACCTTTACTTATGCAATGAAGTTTAAATAGCCTGAATAAGGCGAGTGCAGAAAAACCACCAGGTGGTACTGTTGGATTCTATTAGTAGCGATGCCATGACTTTAAATGTATGCTGGAAATATCCATCAAAGATGCTGTGCGTGCCTTCGTACATTTATCAATGTGACTGGAAAGCAGGGAACACAGCCTATAAAACTGCAGTCTCAATAACACAAGCAATACAAACAAATCATAAGAGTTAATATCAGAATGATTCAGTGTTTCCACCCCGGGGAATATTTCAAACAGGTTTCGATGGATGCGATGAATATTTCCCACGCGTAAAGAATACACAATAAACAGAGAGGCAAACATTTGGAAAAACAGAAAGTTATGGCAGAAAAATAAGACCCCCAGGGGGTAATGATAAAAAATGGATGTAGAGACTGTAAAAGATGTGGGAACACAAATGTAGGCAAGATCTGTGGCCTCTCTATAGTTCTTTGTGTCATATAAGGATGACATACAGGTGTGTGAGATCTATATGGTATTTCATTTTATATTGATTGAATGTGATAGATGCACAGTGTGTGTGTGGTCCTGATAATCACTTAGTACTAGTAAATGTTAACCTTTTGGGGGACATTTTTAGGTCCCCATGAGGAAACAATCTCTACAATCACACAAAAGTAAATATAAAATAATAAAACATTTTCTATGAGGGTTATGTTTAGTTACTGTAGGGGGGTAGAATATACAGTTTGTGCACAAAACATGAAAAATATGTGTGTTTTAAGTGTGGGGTGAGAATGGACAAATTGAAGGTGAATAGAAAGACTATTTAGGTTCTTTATCATTCAAAACACAACAACAAACCTGACATGTAGTAAAAGACAAAATGAAAAAGAAACAAAGTCACACATCACTTCATCTCTCTAGCTGTGACAGAGAAGCACTTTCATCAAGAAAGTAACATTGTGAGAAAGAGAGAGAGACAGATCTGAGAGAATAAAAGAGGGAGGGGAGAGAGTGAGAGACAAACAAGGGAAGCCAAAGAAGAAAAGACTCGGAGCTCCCTCTGCCCCCTCATATCTCTCGAGGGAATGAGAGAGTATCAGGACAGAAAACAGAAGCGTGGAGACGGAGGAGACAGTTGAATGGGCATCACAGTCAGGTAAAAGCATTGTCTTTGTGTTGTGAACATCTCAGTCAGAGTCGGTCTGCATGGGGGGTGGCGTAGTATGGGAGTGTTTTTCTTTCATTTGATTTTTAGACCAAACACAACAGGAAATGATTGATTCTGTAAAAAAAAAACAAGACAGACAGACAGGGTAAACAGGAAATGAGTAAAGAAGACGTGGGGGGGGGGATAAAACCGTGAAGTTAATGAAGTGTCAGGCTTCTGAAAGCTGCGCACCATCAAAAAGCAAGTGAAGCACAAGATAAAAGAGAAAAATACGTGTGTTCATGCATCTTTTGCTTCTGGTTTTGCGTACCTGTTCAGAGCACCAATCAGCCAATGAGAAACTGCTACGGGACCGACTGTGACACCCAGAGCAAGACAGACCGGAGATTTCTGACATGGTGTCGACCCAGATTGATTGGAAGAAAATGAAAGAAACAAGGGCAGACGTCGAGAGAAGCGCCGCTTCTGCCTCAGAAAACACAGGTAGATTTTACTAATACTCTACCGTTATGTTAACCATTACCATTAGTTACCCATCATTAACCACCATTTCAGATGTCATTGTTTACCCGTGTTTAGAGGCATTGTACGTCATTACAGTCTTGTTATGACTTCATGCATGGCTGCAAATCTAAATATGGAACACAAATTAGAACTCAGTTTATGGATGATTGAAGTCAGGAGTAAGGAACTGTTCTAAAGCCATATGTTCCACAAAATCACTTGTCATGTATGTCATTTTTAGGAAGGTAATGAGTTTGCAGTGAGATTACATTATAAGAGCGTTCCTAGTATTCAAATATGCTTGAAACGTTGTCCATTTTATATATAAATGACAGATATATTGGCATTTAAAACTCATTATGAGCTTGTAGACTATAGTCCAATGAATGATTGTTAGACATATTGATTGAAAAACCTATTGATTTAGATGCTTGTGTTATTGATTGATGTGACTACAATCAGTGCTTCTAATAGTAATTACCTGTTAACAGTCATTCATCAATTTAGAGTCAAATGGCTTTAGCTGTTTATTGCTTTACAATTGAAATCAATGTCTGTGTTTCAGATCATATACAGGCAACATTCATCCTCCAGTTGCCCATGTGCCAACAATACAATTTTTAGGTTTTGCTTATAAGGTGTGTGGACACAGTGTGCACCACTGATCATTGTGACGGGGGGAAGGGACGTTTACAAAAGCCCCCTCTGCCAATCACGGAGAGAGAGAGAGAGAGAGAGAGAGTGAAGGAACAGGGGAGAGATTGCAAGGAGAGTGAAAAGCGGAAACAGCTCCAGCAGTTATCTGGACAGCACCCAGGCAGAAAAAATTACACACACACACTCTCAAGCGCACACACACATACACACTAGCACACACTCTCTATCACACACACACACCAGCACACATGCTACAAGACGCTGCAGCCAGCGGAGGAGGATAACCAACAGACAGAAGCAAAGAAAGCCAGACACCTTATATCTGCAGCTCCAGACGAGAAGATCCTTCTGTAATTCTCTCCATCCTCACCTGGACCACGGTCGTCCTGGGGAGGGACTGAGGAAAGTGACTGGCAGCTGTGTGAAAGGGAGGGAGACACTGTAAAAAAGACAGTGAGAGACTGAAAGAGAGAGAGAGAGCAGGGGACATTCCCCTCTGCCCTCTCTCGACCCATCTCACCGTCAGGCTGGCCGGCACAGCCATGGCCTTCACCTTTGCTGCCTTCTGCTACATGTTAACACTCGTGCTCTGCGCTGCCCTCATCTTCTTCGTCATCTGGCAGGTAAGTTTCCAGCTGTCTGTAGTTTTACACCTTGCGCATAATCTTCTGTATTTAATACTACATGAACATGTAAGTGTCTGTAAGACCTCGACTTGTTACCTGTAGCACTGTCACACTTACAGCTGGCACAGGAATCTGTATCATTGCCAGGTGTCTGACTGCGTGAGTGTGAATGTGTGTGTGAGTGTTGGTGCCAGTTTCTGGTGTGTGTCTATCCAAGCTGTCTCCCCTGCCCTTAACAAGGCCTTGTATATGAGGTGAATATAAAAAAGGTAATAGCTATTACTGGAGCAGACAGTCTGAGTCATTGATGATTAATGATTAACAGTACATGTAGACGGATACAAAAAACTATTTAGTAAGGAGGTGTGAGTTTATCTGTGTCCAACTGCATTTGCATGCATGCAGATATACTGAGAAAAAATTTCAACATAATCACAAGATTATGAAAAAAAAATGTAATTTTAACCCTTTTTAAGAAAAGAAAAGCATTAAATTAAAGAAAAAACATTACATTTATGCAGCTTAGTTAAATGAAAATTGCGTTACCAGTGCAAAGGTTGAAGGTTTGATCCCCGGGCAACCTAAATAATGAAAAGTTGTATGTGTTAAATGCACTGTGGATACCTTCAATTCACTTTGGATCTGCCAATTGCAAAATGACTGTATTTTACCTTTTCATTGTGTTAATGCTGTAATGCCGCTTTTTTGTTTAGCACAAATGAAAAGGCGATACAACAAATAATACTACAGTTAATTAAATTTTAATGAGATTAACCACTAAGAATAATGGGAATTGCAGAAAAGCAATCTGCAATTTGAACTCTGCACATCTGAACTCTGAGCCCACCCACTGTCTGTAGAATTACAAATGATATTTACACAGACACCACCAGAGACTTCAACATCATCTGTATTCTACATACTGGAGGGATTCTAACACAGGCAGACAAACACAACGGCCCTGAAACAGAACTGTTAAAGTCTGAACCGCCAGAATCGAGACACAAGCTCTAAAAACCCACACAAGCTCTAAAATTCCTAAGTAAAAGTTTGGATATCTTCAGATTGGCAGCAGATCTCAGACCGTCTATGATGTTCAAAGGGCCATTAAGAAACAGACTTAAAATGACTGAGAATTGACTAATGACAGGAGTGGGAGAGATTCTAAACATGAGTCATTTAGTGTGTGTGTGTGTGTGTGTCTCTATATACATATATATGTGAGAGAGAAGCGAGCAAGAGCAAGGAGGGGGAGGTTGATAGTCTGTGCATGAGTGCATGTCGGCGAGAAACACCATGTTATTATGAATGCTTATGAAACCGTAATTTTGTATTGATACGCCTCCCATCACATCGCTTTATAGTTCTCAGCCAATAAGGTTGTAAACTCAGTTCTATAGTAACCATGACGCCCACTGGGGGGTGGGGGGGGTCCTTATTCAGTCGCCATGGCAACTGCATCTGTTTACAGGGGGCAATGAAGTGAGGAAATATGGATCAAAGCTATGCTTCCTGGGGAAAAGGAAGTATAGCTCAAAGCTGCAGGAATAGATTTAAAAAACATACAGATAAAGATACAGATAAATAGACTGAAGGGTGTAATTATTTAACACAATGTAAGAACCTGTTTAAATACACACCTATGACTTCCTAAATGCTCTCCAATGATGTTATGATTGCTCAGGTAACAAGAATTCTCTTTGTCGCTTTTCTAGATTATTGCTTTTGACGAGCTGCGCAACGACTTCAAAAACCCCATCGATCAGAGCAACCCCACCAGAGCGGTAAGGCTTTTCTTAGATCACGATTTCCTCCACACAGCATCAACTACACAGCATCACTCTGCAGACTGTGAACAGCGGGTTCGCGAGAACCTCTTCAGAACACATGCACACATATGCACTGAAAACATGCTTTGCACGCTGTACATAACATACAATGATTTCTGCAGAAGTCTGCTGTTAGAAATCTTACTGAGTTTTTCGTTTTCTCCTCAGAGGGAAAGAATTCTAAACATTGAGAGAATTTGCAACCTCCTCCGAAGGGTGAGTGAAACTGTGGTAAAATATAAAGCTGTTCTGAACTGAAGTTCTTAAGGAGATGGTTTATTCAAAACTGGAAATGCTTGAATTATTTACTCACATCACGTCGTTCCAAAACCATATGCTGTTCTTTCTTCTCTGGAACACAAAAGATGTTAATTAGAAGGTTCCTGAAAGACTCAGTCATCATTTACTTACATTAAATAAATAAAAACATTTCCTGTGTTCCATGTAAAACAGAAAGTCTTACACTGCTTTTTAAATGACACAAGGATAACAAACATTGTTGTTTATTTATTTTAACAAATCGTTTAAAGATAGATGCAAGCGCAAAACAACGTCTCTTGTGGGTTAAACAAAGATGAATTATTAATGTGAACAAATAATTTGAAATTTGTCATGTAGATGTTAAATAGAAAGATCTTCTATTTAACATCTACATGGCAAATTTCAAATTATTTGGAATATTCCGTTTCTCTAGAGAACCACAAAATGATATATTCTTGCACACAGGGAAACAGAACTTAACACTTACAAGATGAAACTCTTATGACAAATGTATTTCTGCAAATTCACTTACAGCATCACAAACTCTCAGATTGATTTCAAACTCTCTGTAACTTCTTTGCAGCTGGTGGTTCCAGAATATTCCATCCACGGGCTCTTCTGCCTGATGTTCATGTGTGCTGGGGAGTGGGTGACGCTGGGTCTCAACATCCCTCTGCTTCTCTATCATCTCTGGAGGTACAAACTCTCATTCATATCTGCTCTATACATTATGGATTCAGGAACATGGTGTGTAGTCCATCTCTCTATCTCTCTCTCTCTCAGGTTTTTCCACCGTCCTGCAGATGGTTCTGAGGTTATGTATGATCCAGTGAGTGTGATGAATGCAGATATTCTGAATTACTGCCAAAAAGAGTCCTGGTGCAAACTGGGTTTCTACCTTCTCTCTTTCTTCTACTATTTGTACAGGTAACAGACATTTCATGTCTTTCACCGTCTTTATCATTCACAATTGATAAAGCGTTGCCTTAGCAATGCAGAGGTCATGGCTTCAGTGCCTGATACAATGTTTACCTTAAATGCACTATTAGTTTGCTTGGTAAATGTAGATATTTAAATAATATTATTTTATTTTTACTATTGCCCACACTTAGAGCATGAACATGTTTGACATGCTCTGCAACAATTAATATATTAAATTATGATGCATGCTAAGAAAAGTTTTAGAAAGAACTACTGTGACACCACTATTTACAACAAGGAGTGTCAAACTGCAGTCCTGGAGGGCAACTGCCCACCAGATTTTAAACCCAACTAAGTTCTGGCTAACAAGTCCATCAATTTCTTTAACTTATTGAGGAATTGAATTAGGAAGGTAAAAGTCTGTGTATAAGAGCCCTGGAGAATTTCTCCAATTTCTCCTTATTAATTTCTCTCTTTCTTTCAGTATGGTGTATGCTCTGGTCAGCTTCTAAGCGATTGGATCAAATGAAAAATGAAGGACTATGAAAGGAATGAGAGAGATGACAGAACAGAGACAGAATGATGTCACACTCTCCTCTCCCTCAGACCTCTCCACTGCCGACCTTGTTCAGCTCCTCCTCAGGTTTTCTGGGTGGGGATGGACGATGGACACATGAAGAAAAGTTGAAGGAGGTATTGAGCCATCAAGGCAAAGCTGCCAATAACTGCCATTTAAGAGTGGATATAAAGAAATAAGTGCAATAGAGAGAAAGAGAGAGAGAGATGGTAAATAAAAGGCGACATAGATGTTTTGTAAAACCATTTAATTTCTCAAGGGCTGCTGAAATCTTCTGCTGCTCATAGCAACAACCGTTTCTTAATGTGCGCAAAGAGACGCATTCATACTACTGAGACATTTACAAAACACGTTACCTTGACAATAAAACGACAGGCCGGTAATTTTATTGCAGTGTTTTTTTGGTTCGGATAGCATTACAATCCGCATTTTGTGTGGAAGAACCTGTTATGTCAAAGTATACGTCAAAGTGTTTATTTACTGCTAAGTATTTGCTATTTCAGTCTTTGTGGTAGGTAACTATAAATTTACCCTATATGTAGAGGAACAATATAATAACTGATGAATAAATAGGCAAGTTGTTAGCAGTTCAGTCAGGATAGTTTATTAGTGTCTTTAAACAACTAGACAACCGCACAAATAAGTATATTTTTACGTAGAATTAGATGATTAGTTTACACCAATATCTCAAGCAAATCAATTAATGGCGTAAACACCACAAACCGGAAAAACTGTTTGAGCAGTTGTGAAGAGCGTATCAGTGTTTTGGGTTACAAGTATGAACAGTACAAGGACAAACGGGCAAGCAGAAGGACGCTTTTTCCACGACATCCTTAATTGAAATAGACGCACATGACAGGCCATTCCCGGGAGAACTAACCTCTGCTGGGGTTCAAAACTTGATAGACTGTGACAAATCATAAAAGCACTTTTGGAATGCCAACAGTTGAACTGTAGCAACAACAGCAGGAGTCGTTTGCGTTGAGTGGGCGCAAGAGCGTGAGACAGTCCGACACAGCGGACTGTGATACAGATGATGGACATACAGGTGTTAGAGATGGTAACGTTCATTGATGATGACTGTGACAACGGACTGATGGTGTTGTCATGACGATGAAAGCGATGACAATGATGGGCTCACGTCAAAGACAAACTGCAGCAAGAATCAACAACTTTTCAGGCAATCTTACGTGTTGTTAAACTATATACAGCATATATCGAACGCCACTCTGTTTTGTGTTAATGGGGGTCACAGGACCCTCATTTGCCTCTCCTGTGTTGTGTTGTGTCCACCAGTCTGCTAACTAGTAGATTAATGATGATTATTTAACTAACTAAGCTATGTGTAGTTCTAGCTTTGTAGATAGATGAATAGAGTGGCAGAACGTATCAGTCCTTAAAATCTACCGTAGCTAGAACAGTTTCATTACACAACACTGTGTTAGAGGTACAATAATACTCCTTCAACACAAACACACACACACACACACACACTTTAGCAACACTGCCTATTTGGTCTGTGCCCTCTTTATATCTTAACTTTATATACCCAAATAAATGTGAATATACCCTGGACAATCTTTATTAGCATAACAAAGCAACGCAGAGAGGGAGAGAAACAACTAGGGTCTTCATTATAGACATCATCACTGAATGTCTTTTGTGACTTAATTCTGTATTTGTTAACATGCAGTATCAACATTTGAGAATATCTGCATGACAATAGCTTTTATACATGACTCATTAATGTACGCTTCAGCACCTTTCGTAACTTTATGGTCTGTATTCAGTTGGATACAACCAGGTATCTTATATACTCTACGAAAGCAATTCCACATGTTCTAATAAAACAATGTTGGCAACAAAAGTGTGATTGTGTGTGATTGAACGTCTTTGGGTGGCACATAAGTGTGATATAAATCTATTCAACTGTGGTCAATGATTTAAGAGCAGAAATAATATAAGAGAGTGTTATTATTAAAGGAAACATTTTACTCATAAATGAAAATCATTTAGCGACCCTTATTGCACAACAGTATAACAGTATATTTGAAACTAGCATATAATTGATTCTCATAATTCCCCAAAATTCCCGGAGTCCCATCCGCTTTCACTGTATAAAACAGAGCAGCTTAAATATTCTGCAACATCTTTTTTAAAGTAAAGTATTTAAAACTTTCATTTTTGGCAGAACTATCTCCTTAAAAACAGGATAAAATGACAAATAAAGAAGACTTGGACTCTCAAAAATTGGAAGAGAGATATAAAATTGGACATGAAAGTGATAAAAAAAATCGAGTCTAGGAAATCTAAGAAAGTGATTATGTTGAACAGACAGAGAAAGTTTATAAAGATAAAAGAGAAAAAAGTATCTCTGATCTCAAAGTCTTGTGTAAAAGGGTTTGCGCTAAAGAAAATGTTAAAAGTGATAATGAAAGAGTGAGTGAGAGAGACAGAAAGTGTGAGTGCACTGGAGTCAATAAAGGGCTAACACAGTTTGGTTACCATGGAAACACAAAAAGAATGAAATGCATTTTATGTTAGGTTGTGTCTCTCTCTTTTGTTGAAATCAAAACTAAAAGCCTGGCCACAAATGGGCTTTCAGTGCACGGCTGCACAGCTGAAACATTTGCCAAAGCTTTGAAAAGCAATTTGGTATGAAAATGGAGCAGAAAAATGGAACACAGTATAGATAAATACATACAATAAAAACGGTGGCAACAAAATTAATTGCTGTTTTAAACGTGTCAGTTTATCGCACAGCACCAGAGCGCAGTTTAATCTGCGACGCATGCGGCGACATGCATGTACTTGCACACATTCCATCGCCAATGTCTGTTTCTTTCTGCTCCTTCTCTCGCTTCACCTCTTGAGAGATGTTGCTATGGAAACTGGTTACAATTGATAAGTTTGAAACATGAGTGAGCCACAGACAAGCTGGTGCATACACAGACATAAAGACACACGCAGACCGGAGACACCTACACTTGTATGAAAATGGTTCTCTGTTTGAAGAGCTGTTTTGCAAATCACCAGGAAATGATTATACGTTGTGTTACTGATCAGTAGCGTTTAACCCTTTACTGCTGATCTCCTACAAACATCTTAAGCTCCCATTCCTCAACCATGAATCAACAAGACACGAAACAATTCAGCCTTTCTGACTGCAAAACCAATCGACTCAGTGAAAACACGAGATCATTGTGCTAAAATTCCTCTCCCACAATATAACCAAAAGAATGAGACGATATTAGTAGGACAGAAGGAGACATGAATTATGCAGTGGTGCAAATCTCAGTACAGGACACCTTATCGGAATTAAGATTAGGTTTAACATATGAGAAAAGACTAATTAGACCAAAGACATTGGAATGATAAATGGGTTTGGAGAACAAAGATAGTTTTAAGATACTGTGGTTGTGTTTTACCTGAGCATGCTTTTATCAGCACAAACAGTGCTTGGTAAAGAGGTAGAATACTAAGAATATATAAATACTAAGTATACTTCACATGTACAGTATGACACAGTTCTCTAGTGTTTTGTATTTATGAAGTACTGCTGGAAGATATTTAGTGTGGCCTATAAATCTAATCCCCCTTTCTCTAATTAAGAAAAGACTAATTTACTAACACTGAAACATAATCTTGTCTTGGCCATGGTGGCTGATACAGCCAAACAAAACAGCAGGAACTGCCATTCACATGTACGCATTTAAAGAGACAGTGCCTCCAGAAATGAACACTGTCATAATTAACTCCCCCCTGTTGTTGCTCCAATGACTTATATCTTTGTAAGACAAAAGAGATGTTTTGTACAGAGAAGAATCTTTTGCACAGGTTGTGCAATTGTTTACATGCTAATGTGATAATGCAAAATGTTGTACCATTTTTCATTTGGGAATTACAGATTTTGTGGTATTTACAAACACACGCGCACACACACACATCATGTTTCCCTTTCCACAGATGATTTATGTACAACAACACATACGCAAATTGTAAGTGTGAATTAGGATTTGATGTTCTGCTAAGAACTGCCTGGAGACTCTCGCTCCCAACCCCATCAGAGCCACGATTAGCATTCGTACTGGACATGGCACTGTGAAATATCACACAGGACCACACAGGTGCTGAGGGGTGTTAAATGCTTTTGAGAACATTATGAAGCACAAAGTGTGTGCGCACTGTATACATAACAGACAACATGGGTAAACTATTATAATTCAAATATCCACAGGACACACACATGCACACATACCATAGATGGTAAGTTAACTAGTAAGCACATACAATTCTACACACACACACAAATATTTCCTTCAATGATCAGCAGTGCACCTTCGGGAAAACACGGGTGTCATGGCAACAGGAGCAGGCATCTGCAAGTGTTACTGTAGCAATCAGAGAGGAAAGGCAGCCAGGGGGCTGGTGTGAGAGGTGTCATTATAGACTGAGTGATTTGGAGGGGGTGGGGGGTGCGAGAGCAGGAAACGATTAAATATTCAAGCAATAATGCAGCCAGTGGAATTTATCTCTCTTCGCATCAGAACATCAGAAGTTTAAGTCTTAAGCGTTTCTAGAAGTTAATACCAGCAGAGTGAAGGAATCTGTGGTGAGATCACAACATGTACAAGTTTTGTGTTCATCTGCGGTGACAAGTAAAATACAACATGATCCAAAAAACAAACTACTGACTAGTTTTGAGTGTTAAATAGCAGAAATGTTTCAAGCTGAATACTGCGAAAACTGAAACAGGAAAACACAATTCACTGGGAGAAGGACTAATTAACCATTTTTACCCCAAAATTAACTTCAACCTACAACCTTTGGACTGCTGCGATAGTATACAATGCTTACATTAATAAATAAATCCACTTCTTTTAAGTTTGTTCATCCCCTAAAAACTTATTGTGATATCATTTTCCTTAAAATACAGTCTCACACTACCATACAATCATACTGTACATTTCATTAAATAAAAATAAGCTCAGAATCTTTTTGCAATTTTGTTGGATTGCATTAAATGCATACAGTAGTGGCTAAAACACAAAGCCACAGTTTTATTGCAGTACCTATAACTATTACTGTAGCAACTATGGTTGCCATGGTAACTTCGGTGAACAAAGAACTACATGTGACCAAGGTGTGAATATGTTACTTTAAAGGGACTCTAATATGCACCTTCTGTATCGACTGTCTGTTCTGCACCTTGACTCTGATGGACACATTATCAGCACTTATGTTCTTTCTACACACCCACACAACCTGCAATGAGTCACACAAACATACACACCAGCTCAGCTACAGTAACTTTTAGATCACAAAGTGTTTTAGAGCCATCTAGTGGGTAACATACGGAACTTCCACTATTTCACTGTATTCTGATCGTGTTTTGTTGACTTCAAAGTCGAAGTGCAAATTTATAGTGCGTTCATTTGATACTTTGGTTTAATACTTGTGCATTTTCCGTAACAGTCAACGATCAATACTTTAACACTCATACCTCACGGTAAACACCGTGAGATCAGAGTTCCTACGGTTAAAATATTGTATCATGAAGGACTCCCATTATGCATTAATGTCATGGGACGTTGCATAACCACTTGTATACTTTCCTTGTTTGCCAGTGTTGAAAAGCTACATTAAAAAGATCAAGAGTGCAAATACTAAGTTGACATGTGCTCGGTGAGTTAGTGCATCATGCGTGGTATTGGGCACCTCCTGACCTCTGTCGCTGTGGTCGGTCGGTCGGTCGGTCGGTCTTGTAGGGATCGGATACGGAACGTGGGTCGTTGTTGTACCTGGAGAAGAACAGAAACGGGATTTACTAAAGGTGCCCGTAAAATGTAGTTTTATAAGCATTTAACGCAAACCTAGTCTTTGATATTAGGTTGTTGTTAACGGACTGTCCCTAAACGATTCGTGTCTTTGCTTGTAAACTCACGCAAAGTGTATCTTGATGTAGTTTATTCATTCAATATTTAGTCACGCCTCCTGGTTATATTAAGCAGTGAAACTGCATCGTGCTTTTATTGTTTAATAGCACTTCTTCTTGTGGCACGGATGACTAGTGTAACACACTATATTGTTGTAGTTATCGTCATTATGTCACATAAATCTATGAGCATAGAGACTCCTGTCCCTCATGCCTCAGGTCCTAAAGGATGCTGCAGGGAACAATGATAATAGACCTATGATAATACCCTAGCAGACCGGATATCAGTATGCAAGGGACGAGAAGAATAAAAGCTGACTTATTTAAACAAAGATATCAATAAACTGATATAAATTATCTAGATTTAATGGCAGTTGTTATGTTTAAGAATGATTGTAAATAAACCAACCAAACAGTTGCTCTACAGATAAATTGTCTTGTGTAAAACTTTGTTAACTTAAGAAATGTTTGGAGAAATGTATTGTAAATTAAACATGTCAGAATTATTGTTTTCTGATATACCATCTCCCTGTTTCTCTGTTGTTTTTGTGAACATAACAAACCATTAAAGTCTGTTAAATATCGCTGCGCATAATTGGAGCACAAATGATTTGCTTATATATAACGTTTACCTGGAGCAACATCTATGGGCACGGAGGCCCAGATCAGGTTTGCAGCAGTCACGCAGTCTCTTTACCAGCGTATATCGCCAAACAGAAAACATTACAATGATGTTTAATTAAATGCTTTTATTTGCAAGGTGTTCATTTATGCACCCTCCTTTTAATTTATAACTTTATAAATCCACAGTTGTGATTCACAGTTAACAAAAATAAAGTTACAGTTATGTGCATAAATATTTTTAAGCATCAAATGGCTCTTATATTGCAATTTTACCTTCAGGAATGTCCAACTGACCAATCAAAGTGAATTATATTGCATTTTAAGAAGCCCATGACATTTTTGAGAAACTTATGAGTTGGCATTAGGTCCCTTCTTTTTGCCAAATGTTGGCACAACATTGACAAAACGGCGGTTATATTGAATTCTTCTTTTTGCTCTGCCAGTCTTTTTCTTCTTTTTCTCTTGCTTGTCAACCTGAGAGGTTTAAACCAGAGTACCATGTAAACATGGATTACAAAGAAGGGATTTAATCTTTAATATCACAGTATTAAAAAGTAGTGAATGACACCTACTTTTGGGGTTTGTCCTCTAACTTTTCCTGCTCTAGCAAGGGAACCATGAACTTTACCTTTAGGGTGGAAACAGGTCATATTTAATAAAAAAAACATACTGGCCTTGTCATAATTAATGTCACAATAATCATAAATAAAAATAGTACTTTAACTGTACATATCTTAAATCATTTCATACTTACTTAGTAGTAAATACTTCGTTTGAACTGCATATCATACTGTGTACGATTATGTATGTAACAAATTAAATTTTAATTTGAACTAAAATACATTTACAATAAACTTGAGATTGATCACATTTCCTGTCTGTTTAAACCCTTACCTCCCAAAAGCCTTGACGACACGTCAACAGTGCCAAATTCTTCAACTCCAGACTCACAAATCAATGTTTCATCCTGAAGGGGTTTCCCACATAATGAAATGACCTGATCATCACAGGCCAGTCCCTCCAAAGATTCAACCAGGGCCTAAAAACAAACAGTCGAGTTAGTGAATAAATCAAATTAGAATTCAAGTGTATCTGCATCATAATGGACGGTAATGGAAAGTACCTTGATATGAGCGACTGTCTCCGACCCGTTTAACTGAACGGCGTGCAAAGTCTGACCACGAACAAACAGCTGCATGATTAATCTGTACAAACATAAAACAGAAATATATAATCGGTTCCTTACATCAGTATATATCTATTACAATCTGTATGTATCTGTATATTCAAACAAAGTTCATTATCTACATAAATCGATATTTACGAACCTCAGATGTACGACACCAATCTAGTCTGAAGTTTTTTGTAGTTCCACCAAACCGAACTTCCTGCGCATGCGCGTTGTGTTACGGCTACACAAAAGTCCCCAGAGCCGCGTAAAAAATACATTGTAAGGTTATTTTCGCATATCTGTAATTTATACACAAAAGTAAGTGTGTTGTAGGTTTATATTTAGGGTAAATTTGGAGATAATTATTCTCTATTCTGTTTGCGTCTATAGCGTTTCTTCGTTCAAAAGTATGACGTCAGGAAAGCCCCGCCCTACCTCTTTCAGACGGAGGAGACATGTCAGCCTCCGATACTTACATGCAGGCGATATTATTTCGTAGTTCAAGTTTCCCAAAAAGGTTTAAGTCCAGCCCTACGTTTATTCACTGTTGGGTCTTGGTAAAGAGTAAGCAGAACTCGTCCAGCAGTTCTTGTTCGGGTCACAGTCTCTATAGATTTGCATTAGAAGCGATTTGGACATGCCACGTGTTTATTACCCCAAGCAAACAGACAACAACATAATTCAATACCTTCCTGACCAACAGGGAGAGCAATCGGTCTGACTTCATATCACATGGCATTCAACAACAGTAAAGATAAAAATTTAACTGTTCAGAAAAAAACTACTGGACATAGTTGTCGTTTTAGCATATACATATTTATTAAATACATACCATCACATTCAGTTGTAACGAATGAATACAGACATCTCATGAATAAACCACGATTGTAGATTTAAAACCTATCAATTTTTATAGACAGATCATTATACCTTTCAATACATCAATTGTGATTTAACCTATTCAATAAATGGGTTATGATCTACTTTCAAATCTATGTCGTATTATTTTTGTAACCCTTGCGCAAGCAACTTCATTTAACTTTTGCAAAAGAATGTTATGAATACAGTTAATTGACAAAATGAGTTGATTTTCAGGTAATTAACTGACAGAAGTTTCTTTAAAGATGATTTTTGTTCTTCTCTATCCCCTCTCACAGATGACCTCAATGACACTCTGCTCCATTGGGGAGGGGTCCAGGCACCTGTGGGCGGCACTGCCCACAATCTCATCCAACAGGAAGTGAACTAAGTTCTCGTCTGACACAAACCGCCACAGGTACATCTGCAGATAGTGGCAATCCACCTGGATCTGCTGCAGTCCATAGCGACCAAACGTACGGAGACGAACACATTCGAGGAATGTTTTCAGGCTTATTTTAATGATGCCGGTTAGCACAGAGACCTAAGATGAGATCATTGGAAAACAATCTTCAGTAGTTCTCAGTTTATCAATAATGTTCTGTTTTGCTGTTCTGTTAGGCTGTTAATTTTACCTTATTAAACTCCACCGGACTAAAGATGTCGATCCTCTCAGAAAACAGTTTGTGAATGTTGCTGAGAAGGTTTGTGTCCATTGGAGCACTGGAACAAATGTTATATATATGTAAACATTTGAAATAACAATGACTACCAAATTCATTCTACCAACATATAAACAATATTCTTGTGACTTCTGTTGTTCCATTAAATCGTAACAGTACTGGACTACCGTCAAATTTAAAAGCTGCAGACCCTTGTTAACAATTTATCAGCATGCAACTGCATTTAAATCAGTAACAACTGAAGCTATATAACGTTCTTCACCTGGGAGTGTAGCTCGGCGCGTATCGAATCTGCTGTCTTGAGCTGCTGTATACAGAGAAGGTGCGTTTACTGGAGTCACTGCTGTGGGCTTTCCTCACCCCCTCCTCATACAGCAAGCCCACCTTAAAAGAATTATAATCAGAGAGCACACCAAAAACAATACAAATAGAAGCTTATGATACCTTAAGTGTTTTTCTACATAAACACTTTGTTAATGCTTATCAGTATATAAGCATTATAAGTATATAAGTATTATATAAACTTATATATAGTATTAGTCAACAGTCTTGTTCATTACCTGTACATCAATAGAAGTGGTATCTTCCACCACTCTCTTCATCACAGCTCGGACGTTTCGAGGTTCAATGGTGTTCACCCAGTCTCTGGTTTCCACACTCTTCCTCAGCATCTGAGAGATGATTAGTCCCTGAACCTGCGCCAAACCAAAATCAACTCAACATCTATTGTCCAACACCATTTGTAATGTAAAATAAATGACTCTGGAATGTTACCTTTACATAGTGGTTCAGTAATTTTTGCGCAGCCTCTCTGGCCTCTGCACAGAGTGCTGTGACTGGAGTAACTGGAGTGTGGTGCTGTTTAGGACAAGACATAAGTTCAGCATTAAACTAAACAGCCTGGCTCAGAAATTGACTTAATATTAGGATATGATGGCTGTAGAATACCTGTACAAGAAACTGTTCGTCTGTGAGCGTGAGGATGTAGGAGATGGTGGAGGTCTCGTAGTCCAGACAGAGGCGGGACAGCAGGAGAAGCAGAGCAGGAGGAGTCGAGCCTCCTCTGTCACCTGCACTTTCACAATACTGCCGAGATGACTGACAGATGAACTTTACAAAGCTGACCACCAGACCTTCACGCACACCCTGACTGCAGAACTCACCCTGAAACAGCATAAAACAGATTTACAACAGACAAAACATGACAAATATGACAGTTTTTTCTATTGTACACAGTCAACTTAACATATATTAGACTGTACATCAAAATATTGACTTGAAACTGACCTTGAAATAAGGCTTGTTGGAGAAAGTGATGTCCTTCGCTGTAAAAAGATGCACTGATGCTAACACAGACTTTAACTGATTGAGAATGAAGTTAGACAGAGAAGTCAGCAGCTCTGACAAACTGGGCTGGGCATCTTTATTTGAGGCCCCTCCCACAAGAGCCCCACCCGCTGATGCATTGGCCCCACCCACTGATATACGAGGGGCAGCCAAAGCCTGTCTCACATCAGTAAGGCTATCATGGAAGAAGGATTGTAGAGCAGACAGGTACTGTTTGATTCTCTCTCTTGCTGCCCGCACCACTATCTCCGTTCCCTGGCTGGGCACTGCTGATCCTGGGAGTAGTTTGGATATGGCTTGTAATCTGCGATGGAAGCGATCCAGAGCCCTCACTAATAAAGAGTTATCCCCCACCCCCTTCTCTTCCTGTATCCTTCGCTCCACTAAAGAGAAGTACCTGGCAGCCAGGGTTTCAACAAATACGTGGAGTTTGCCATTAGCCATCTCAGGAATGTTCTTTGAGGCTAATTCACCTTCTTGTGGACGGTTGATGAACAATTCCTGATAGGAGGCAATAACCAAACAGAGGTTACTAACAAACTCATTACATCCTCGATCTATGAACTCCAGAATGTCTGTTCCGGCACTAGGGGAGAGGAAGGGATTGGAAGTAGAGGAGTTAGAAGGAGAGACAGGATTTGATACAGGACTTTTTTGTGCAGAGCCACCGCAGGTTTTAGCAACTGCTGAGTCCTTAAGCTCCGCCTCTAACCCCCGGAGATCCGCCTCCAACCTAGACTGGGCATGGCTAAGGAATTTGTCACAAAGCTCCTCCGCTGGTTCATCCAACTGCAAAAGCAGCTCAACACACTCAGAGAGATCCTTAGCACTCGAACCACCGTCCCTGTAAGCAAACGAAAGTTATGAAATTAGTACTATTAGAGGCAGGACCACAAAGATCCATAAAGGCCAGTTGGGGGAGGAGTTTCCTACCCACAGACCTGAATTTCTGCCGCAGTTGCTGGGCAAGCTTTTCCATTATAACATGGCAGTCATCCTGTATACCCCTGAAAGAGGGCATGTGACTGTACTGCTGCAGTACACAGCGAGCCCTGCGGTGGGCGCTCACGGCCTGGGCATAGGCCTGCAGCTCCAGACACTTGTTGAGTCTTGCCGGCAGTTCAAACAGAAACTGCAGCTTACGCAGGAGAGTGTGAACACCTGTACAGATAGAGACATCAGATAGAAACTTTAAGATAATGCCCAACAGATGATCTGTTATAAAAGAGCGGTGGTGGGGTTTTCATTGAAAGACATTTTGGATTAATCAGTTATATATAATCATTATAATAATAAACATTATGAGTATTTATACCTGACAGTTTGGTGATCTGTGCATGCTGGTCCTGCAGTGTCCCACTGATCCGGGCGCTAAACTCCGTAATAGAGGCCATGTTAGCAGACAAGCAGTCCATCTCATCCTCCATCTTCTTAAAGTCATTCTTCATTTTCCTGATGGTGTCTGTCAAGTTTAAACAAAACAGCTAATCATTAAAACCACATATGCCCAAGAATCTTCTAAGAACAGATACCACATCTGATACAAGGTGTAATATCATAAATAGGTTATTAAAAACCACCATTGACAGACACATAACCAACTACACCAGCATGACTCAATTCAATTCAGTCAATTCAATGTTGTTTGTCTGTATAGCTGTTCACTAACCTGTGGCAGAGATGAACTTGTTGTAGTTTTCATAAACAAGGGTCTGCATGTCACTGTCCAGAGATCTGATCTGTTTCACCATGCAGCTCTCATGGTCCATCAGCTCACCCAGAGAACACTCCTTCCTCAGCTGAAACCAGACATTTAAAATGCATGCGGTATTTAACATCCAAGTACACAGCATGTTAATATTCAACCTAGATACAAGATAAACTGGAGGGCGTTCCCAGCTATCAGACAGTGTGTATGAATAGGTAGACGTTAAACTTTCTGCATTATTCTTTCATTTATGCAATTTTCATAATGCCATAAACTAGGAAAGTCATGCATAGTTATCATATGAATTATGTTGCTATAAATGTACAAATGTCTCGTAACCTAACCTGCTAGGTATACAGAAAACATTTCTGTCACCTCACAATGTTTTGAGACAACGCCATTTCGACATTTGACATCTTGTAACATTATATATTAGCCACACGTTTACCTTATTTAAATAAATCTCTGGGTCGAAATGCGGTCCGTTTATATCGCAGGGATCCAGAGATTCGGCTTGTTCTGCGGCTTTTCCTTCCTCGTTCAGGCCGTAGTACATTTTCAACATACTGTGAACCCGATGACGCCGGGCCGGGTCCGAATCGGGTGGGGTTGTGGCCGAACTCATTTCCACTACAGTTCAGTTATAACCAGATCTATTTAAAGAAGCTTTATTTCATACAAACCGAACATCTGTTGCAAGAGCTTCCAGTTTGTTGATGAGGTTGCTGTGCGGATCCAAAATGGCGCAGTGAATGTCAAAATAAAAGTCAAGCTAACGCGTGTAATGATCAATTGTGATCAAGTTTTACATGGGTCACATAAACTCGCATGGAGATAATTCATTTTAAATATTACCACACCGTTGAAAACCACCTACAAAAATGAATATGACATTTTTTGTTATATTTATTTTCTTTTCCAGATGCAATTATTTTTCATAAACACATAAAATACCTTATTGCAGGCACACTTGAACATTAAATAAAACATCAATATAAAATCCATTATACAGAAAATTATTTACTGATAGGTAGGATGGCAGAAGTTAGTACAAAGCGTGTACGATAAAAAGTTTCAATGCTGCGTATAAATGGTTTTAGTTAATCTTACAGTCACAAAACTTTGGAAGCACTAAACACTTCCTGTATAAAACTTCATAAACAAAATGTGGAGTTACAATTTCAAATTAAAGGCCATTACATTTATAGATAACAGTGACAGCTAAAACAACACACAATGTGAATTTTAAAAAAAGGCACTTTAAATTAGTATTGACAAATGGCATTTCAGTATCTACAGTACAGTTAGTGGTTGTATGTATATATCAGGTGCTCCAAATGAAATTAAATGGTTAGGTTAGTTCCAGAATGGAAAATATGATAAAATGACACATAAGGCTAGGCAATTTTGAATCAATGTCTTCAGTATAACAGTACATGATTTCCTGATTTTAGTGTATAGTGTTGATTTTACCATAAAGCCGGTGTGTTTCCAAAATGCTCACTGCTACTTTCATTTCACAGTTCCGCTTGTGAATTTGAAGGTTACAAATGTGACTTTTAGAAAGTCTTATGTGCAAAAGCAGATAAAGAAACAGGTTTACAGAAACATGCATATATCACAAAGCCAGAAGGTGTCATGCATTGATAAATACAGGTTGGGTTTAACAGAAGGACTTGACATTAAGCTTTTCCAGTTCGTTTACTGGTTGATTTATCTGAAAAGCCGGAAATATTGTCATAGCACACATGATTGGTTTAAATCACAATTATGTAAGAAAATAGGTGCTTTTGCATTACTGATTTTCTAACTGACTCTCAACAGCACACATGTACCTGCTGGCTATTTAGCATCATTGAGGTAAAAGCTTGATATTAATAACAAAATAAGGATTCTGTTAAAAATTGCATCACCCCTAATCATCCAATCAAATAACTCCATTCAATTATTCATTTTATCTGTTGTTCTGGATAAACTTTAATGTCGAGTCCTGTGTTTAGATTAATTTAGTAAATCGGACACATTATTTACAATTGAGTACATTCAAGCTCTGAAGACCTGGAAATACAGTACAATGCGTATTAAGAAGTTTTATACATTGTTTGAAACGTCACTGTATAGAAATAATGGACACACAATACCACATACAACTTATTTGTATAAAAGTGTTCTTTCCACTTTTCAAATGCAGATTTCTCTCTTATATAACCTGGATTCTTTTGAGCAGTGTGTTATATTAGGACACCTTTAGAAATGCGTTATTCTCCAGAGCAACAAAGTTAGTTGTGGGACTACTCAAGTTATAGTGAACTTTAACTATAAAGTTCTATACTTGCACCCTATGTGTCACCACTATGTGTCATAGTTGTGTCACTACTTGATCTGTTAAATGAAGAGCAAAGTTAGACTATCTTGTTGCTCAGCAGATGTCTGCATATGCCAATAAGCCCTGTGGTAAACCGACAGCAAAAACATCACAAACGTTCAGTACACGCACAGCACAAAATGTCACATCCCACTGTCTTTGCAATGCTTTGCATATAAGGGCAGTTGGTTATACTGGAGGCATTGACTGATAGCTTTGGTGCATGAGGTCTAGTTCTCTAGCAGTACTGATGGCATGAATCAAAGTACTGGACCAGTGAACCAATTTAAGCAACTCTAGATATAAGCCACTGGGATGTAGTTTTGATGGTTGCATAGTTGAATTCTGAATTCTACATTCAAAACAGTGACCTAACTAGAGGTTCCTGGTCTATTCATCATGCCGCATTTCTTGCCTTTTAACAGCCCAAAATGTCTTGGATAGTTTAACAGAACAGCGTAAAATTGAAGGGAAATTGCACATTCTTTTAGTACAGCCAACTGAAAAAGCCTTAACTTAAACTGTGACACAACGCACAAATCATCTATAAATAGTGGTTCAGCTCTTCAGTGTGATCTTGGTCCGATCTATCCATTCAGATCAGTTCAGTACCGCGTAAACAACCGTGTCTCTGAGAATCTCAATGGACAGATGTAGTTTTGGTCACAGGGCAGAAGAGGGCAGTGTTGAAGTCGGAGGGCTCACCCTTGCTCCAAACTTTCGGTCACCTGGACAGCAGAGTAAGTGGGGGGCTGTGCCTGTCGGGTGAAAAAAGACGCCGCTCTCTTCGGTTTGAGACGCTTGATCTCTTTGCCTGAAACAATCAAAGGTTTATTGTATAGGAATGACCTCACCTTTGTGTATCACACAAAACATCTGTGATATTTTATTGCTGCATCTATGAACAACAACGAGACTTCTCTTACCATCATCAACATAGTTAATGGTGTTGAGAGAATGGACTCGGCTGCAGACCACGCTGCTCTGTCTGCGCAGTTTCCCCTGTCTTCGCTCTGGGCTTTTCTCACTGGGCTCCCCCTGACCTGAAGGCGGCTGGGAGTGTGTGACTTCACCATCGGCCCCCATTGCCCCCGACTCACCAACAGAGCGTAACTCCACACAGAACTCAATCAGACCACTCATCAGCTCTGCCTGGAGGACAAAAAACAAGGTGCTAACTAACTGAATGAAGTACTTTAACAGAATGCATTCCTGTAGCTCAACTGGTAGAGCGTTGCGTTAGCAGCACAAAGGTTGTGGGTTTGATCCCAGGGAATGCAAGTACTGATAAAAATATACACCTTGAATTCACTGTAAGTCGCTTTGGATAAAAGCATCTGCCAAATACAGAAATGTAATGCTGGCCAATGTCTGTTAGTTTGTCAATTACATTAAGTATTACAACTGCTGTCATAAAGTGTTCACCTGTTTTGAATAAATCTTTAATAACTTATTGACAGGCACGCCAGCCTCCTCTCCATCAAACTCCAGCCAGAGTATATGAGAGTCTCCCTCTGTTTCTGGGTAACTGTGATCCCAGGAAAGCTCACTGAACTTCAGACCCAGCAGAACATGCTGTAGAAGTCAAGAGACGAGGACCACAGGGATAAGACAAACTAAATCTGACACTCTAAAGGACACACAAAGCATCAGGCAAAACATAGACCTTCTCCTTGATATCCATCACATACACTCCTTCCAAACTGATGCCCACATGGACAGTCTTACGACCACCTCTGTGAAGCAGACCCTGGGCTGGTTTATCTATCTCACCCATGAAGAAAGCACAACTGTCAAAAGAAACACATGCATGGTTTTAGTTACTTTACTAAACTCAAAATCAGAACTCTGATTCTCTCAAATTTCTTAGGGAGCAAAACGCTTATGCAGCTAAACCGATTAATCTTTCTATTTAAAAAAATCAAAATTTTAGCCATGAGCAATAAATAGTTCTACCACTAGATCACACCAGAAGGATTAATGATAACTATGAAGATTTAATTTTAAAACCTTTCTAAAAATTCACAACACCACTATATTGATGCGAAAAACAATATTGTTGAATCACTTGTTGAATCACTTATTGTTGAATATTGTTGAATCAGGGCGATGCAAAATCTATTCAAATTTAAACGTCTAGCACATGTAAAATGGCAGACAACATAAAATTTGCCTTTAAAAGATGGCAACATCAACAACATCTAAACAACCTTCTGACGGCTGTGCTCATACCCATAGTAAGGCAGGGTGTGGCAGGTCCTGAGGTACTGACGTAGCAGAGCTGTGGTCTCCTGGCTGGAGCCTGCAGAGGAGCAGACTGAACGATACTCCTTTATGAGGTTCTGCTCCATTTCCGCATGTCGCCCTCCCTTCCGCCTCAGCGTGGACAGAAAACCTCCTCCTCCTATTGCAACGTGGGCCGGCAAGAATGATGACAACTTCTTTTCTCTAAAATAACATTAGGGGAGAAAACGAAATTGGTTTAAGCAATTCAAGGCTACTTCAAATTGCTTAAAACTTTGAGACTTTCTACACAGTGTGTAACATGATTTAGACACTTATGGTAAAATCCTGAGGTTAAAAGGCCCATAATAGCTCTACATTAACGTTGTATAATCACTATAGAGGATGGTACCTAATTGCTGTTGTAACAGCCTGGTCATCTAGCCCAGTTCCCAGCTCAATAGCACAGGACAATGCGCCCAAAGTCAACCAGTGTTCAGGGTCACATGGGTAACGGCCCTCCAAGATATTCACCTTGGCCTCATCATAAAGCAGCTTCAATACGCCTTCATCTTCAATCTTAAATTAGATGTCAGACAATAAACAACAAAAGTTAACAAGGGAAACCACCAGCCTAATTTAACACAGTTACAATAAGTTCAAAGGCATCAAATTTAAAAGGTTGGGTACCTGATTTTCTTTTGACTTGGAATAAAAAACATTTCTTTTGAACAGAAGACTGGGCTCGTCTGAGAAACACAGAAATGTTTGTTAGACACCAGAGCTTTTGGGTGAAATGACGCATGCAAAGCAAATGAAGCACACAGGAACCTTGGGAGATGTCTTCAGAAGGGGCCTCTGTGAAGCGGTACAGCAGGTCCTGCCACTGACGACACAGCTTGTAGGGCTGATGTTTTGGCTTCAACTGCAGCTCTAGTTAAACATAAGGCAGCAAAATGAGGCCTAACTATTTTAGTATCTCCATAGCAGAATTATTTTTCAGTTATGACATTTAACACCCTGAGGTCCAACACTTGGTTTGCAATGCAGTCCAACTGACTTTAAATGTCACCATTGTGTCTTTCTCGCCTTCATAAGTTACACATGAATAGATCCAAAGTTCTGCATTAATCTAAGAATGTAATCAAGGACAAAGAACTTTCAGTACCAAGCAGGGGAGAACAGAACCAAAACGCAAACAAGTCTACAGCCGAGTTGGGAATGTTGAGAGCTTCCCTGACGCTGCGGCCAAGCTCCAGAGCACTCATGCAACCAAGACCCTCCAAAGTCAGATGTACCGCAGTGTCGCTCGCCAAGTACACCAATAGATCTTGGGCTGGATACACAAGGGGCAACAATGAATTTCATCAGGTCAACAACCATCAAATTAGGACTTCCGGTGTGTTTTAACATTAGTTCCAAAAATAAACCAATGAGAACTAAAGAACTGACCTCTGGTGAGCGAGGAAGCCACACTTCCGCGCTGGGAATGAGAGTGTTCCGATGGCTCAGTGGGGAAGTCGCCATCATCTGCCTCCATCTATTCCACAAGTTCAGAAACGAAACTGCTAAACAGGAAACACAAAGCATTTCTGAGAATACTTCTGCTACTTTGTTTGTACAGGCCTAAAACCAAACGAAAACGTGATCAGTTGTGAAACAGTTTTTGACAAAAAAGCAAAACTCAGTTTCTTTGTACTGCAGTGAAATTGATGCAGGTTATTGTAGCAACTTTAAATTCCTCAAGTGTATCTTGTTTAAGAGACCCCAAATCTGGGCATGTTAAACAAACTACCTGTAATATTATTATAAAGGAATTACACATGACACTAAAAGAAGAAAACAACAACTGTCTACCCTCCACTGCTCGGCTAACGTTAGCTAGCCACACAAATAACAACCTGCTAACCAAACTACACACAAAAACATACCGAGACAATGTCCGTCGTTTCAGATGGCGCTTTCTCGAAGGTCAAAAACGAGAAACATCAATATTAGGAGGGACTGAGTTACATAAAACAGCTTACAGTGGAACGGCGGCAACAGCCCAACTGGAAAATGTTCTTAAAACAGCGCCCACCAGAGAAATATTCAACAACCTAGATGCTGCTGAATTACTTCAGAGTGAAGTACTAGTTCTAGCCTGAAGGGGGCGTGGTATGGTTCAACACAAATTATTATTATTATTATTATTCAGAATCAGATTCTGCTTTATTTATTTATTTTTTATTATATTTTTATTATTCTGATATTATTATTATTATAGACAATATGTATTGTTATTACAGACAGACGATTCATAATATTGGCGAATATTCATTAAATACATGCAAAACTCCAATGAGGATGAACTACCACAGAAATAGTTGTCATTTATTCATTTATTTATTTGAATGTCATTACAATGAAGATAAGACAAACCATAAAACACACTAAACCACATTTTGTGCATTTCAGAACAGAAAAGGCAAGTTGTAACTTCTAATTTATACATTATATAGTTTCTTTGAATAGTCATATGAACAAATTGGTAATGTAACCATCTATTAACACAGTGACCTGTAATGTTTTATGTTTTTGCATTGTTATTTTTAACACACCAACATTAATGTGTGAAGAGACATGTCAGTGTTTCTTTATGTGTCAATGTCAACAACAATATTAATTTTGGACTTTATTGAGCACCATGTAGCAGTCAATCATGTTTATCCAGATTTGTCCCATCTATACACAATACCCATAAACGTCCAGTCCTCAAAGCTCTTCAGTGTCCCTGAGAAAATGTGTCTGTATTTTAGCAGCACCCACCACCTGACTGCTGTACTGGGGTGCTTTCAATTTTTAAATCTGGTTTCTCTGACCCCCCCGAAGCCCCTGGTCTCATTCGTTTCTTTATTTCCTCTGCCATGGTCATGAAGGCCTGCTCCACGTTTGTGGCATTTTTCGCACTTGTTTCAAGAAAGGGGATGCCAAGAGAATCAGCGAACTCCTGCGTAGAAATACATACAATGCGGGAGAAGCACAGATTTAAGTTAAAGCAACAGAACGGCATAGAAAAATGCGACGGTCAATACACAGGGCCTTAACAAAATAGGAAGATCTCTGGTTGGTACCTTAGCTGTTGTGTAGTCCACGATTTTCTTTGTAGTGAGATCGCACTTATTCCCTACAAGTAGTTTGTTGACATTCTCACTCGCATAGCGATCAATTTCCTTCAGCCACTGTTTGACATTGTTGTAGGATTCCTTAAACACAGTCATCAGACACTTAAGACATGTAATCTGTCATATTGTATAGCCTTTGCATGGTTTTGTAAACGTCCTGGAACAAACCTGGTCTGTAACATCGTACACAACGATGATGCCGTGAGCGCCTCTGTAGTAACTGGATGTTATTGTTCGGAATCTCTCCTGTCCAGCGGTGTCCCACTGTAGACATAGACAGACATGGATAAGAGTTTATGTTTGGCTTAACATTTCATGCATTAAATCTTACAATCTGTTAACTTACTATTTGCAGTTTGATCGTTTTCCCATCCAACTCAATTGTTCGGATCTTGAAATCCACTCCGATAGTGCTGATAAAACTCTCCGTGTAAGTGTCGTCCTGAAGTAAGTATCCAGTAATAATCATGAAACAACAATACATTATATAATATACCATTATGAGGTATTACATTATGTTAGAAAAGCAAACAGACCGCAAATCGCAGGAGAATGCAGGATTTTCCAACTCCAGAATCTCCAATCAGAAGCAGCTTAAATAAATAGTCACTGAGGAAAGGTAAAAACACACCGAGCTGTCAAGACGACTTCATATATAAACTTGATCAGACTTTCATTTCGACGAGCAGCTCCAACACCGTAGCATGTAAACATTAACCATGATCGCTGCTGTTAAATCTCTTACACCACAGTTCATATCATATAAATAAACGGATCAACAGATGCACGGGAAATAAGTATAACTGGGAGGTTTGAAATGTTCCTAGATCACAAAGTAACGCGACTTACTATTCAGGGTTCATGATGTGACAGCAACGAGAGCTTTTATTGTTTATCCAGCTGGTCAAAGCGCTCCGGTCGGCTAGTGTGCGCTGTCTGACCGCAGATTCTGAGCGACTATATTTAGTCTTGGATATCAGCGGTTAAAAGAGGGCTTGTGAGTTTTTACTAGGATTACAGGACAGGCTTGTTGCTGTTTACAGATCTGTTGTAGAATTGAACCAGCCTCACTTCACGACTCGTCTTCTCTCTGGTTTCACAAGCCGCGCAGGTGCGGCAGTGACGGATAATATGTGCCGCTGCAGATCTAATTCTTATCAGCTGTCGCCGCCTAGTGGTGGGACCCATGCCTACGTCATGTTGTGCCTGTTAAAAACTTTGGGGTTTTTAATGTAGTCCTAACATCTGAAAAAATGCCCAAACTTAAAAGAAAATAAATATATAAACGATTAAATAAATTACGTTTATACAAAACCACTCCAAACAGCATCAAACTTTATTGAATTAAACACTCTAAATTTTACAATAGGAATGAATGCCTCTTTAAATATCAAAATGATTACAGTGAGACAAAATACTTTTTGGATATCTATAAAACGATCTATAAATATTTTTCATTAGAGTTTAAAGTTTGAAAACAGGAAAAATAAAGAATGGCTTTGTTTTATAAAAAAAAACTGTCAAGGCACTGCAATGCAAACGGTGAATACATTCATTTTAACAGATACTGTCAGTGTGCAAGAAAACCAGACAACAATGACAAATAAATAATGTTAAAACAGCAAACTTTGGCATAAGCCTCTTTGTCTTTCCAATAACTTCCAATAACTTTTCCAATCATCTTAACTTCAATAACTTCATCCAATTGTCCTTTTTTTAACAATATGAAAAACACTTGATGAAAGAACATTTACTATGTAACATAATGGTCATTTTAGCAATACAATGCCTGCTGATGGTCACATGACAAAAGTGAATAAATATATTTGCAAGCTTTAGCAATGTGCAGAACTTTTCTCCTGTCTTTACAACTTCCTGTGTGCAAATGAACCTGCCTGCAGCCATTCAATGGAGTGATTGGTATTATAAGTAAATAAAACAACACCTTTTCAGATTTCAAGTAATATTGCTTTTATACCAACCACCAATAACAGGGGAGACATTTAAATCAATGTTCAAACCTTACTGGATCTTGTAGGATCTTCACTAAACATGTTTTATATCCATCCAAACCGCCATTCTTAAGAATGTCCTTTACGTTCAGGCAAACGTCTTTAAAGGGTTAAACAAGGCACGCTTATGTCATGATGTCCAGATCGCTGTCTTTGCTGTGCATCAAACCACAGTCTCATAAACTCCAACTTTGTGCCTTCATTGAAGAACACACTTCTCCTTATTGCTGTATTTCCTACGTCTTGCCTCCAGACCTCTCTCCAGTCTCTCGTCTTCCTCCAGAGCCCTGCACACACACAGCAGTCAGTGTTTGGGTGTCCCGTAACTGATCAAACCTGGTGCATCAAAGCCAGTTAAAATCAGACTCACCCTCTCTCCTTGGCATCCATGTCTCTGACCAGCTCATCACGTTTGTTGACCAGAGACACCAGTTCCTGCAGCAGTAACTGTTCTCTGTGCTGCTGGGCCTGAGTCTTCTGCCAGTCTAATGGATTACAGTGCATGTCAACATGATGGTCACAACTAAAGTGATGGAAATCTGACTGTGAGAAGTTTAGCTTACCCTCAATGGCCATCATGGCTCTGAGCTCTCGATTCAGCAGCTCAAATCTTCTTTCTAAATCCTGTTCTTCTTGCCTGCAAGCGTAAGATTATTCAGACCTACTGAAGGTCTATGTTACAAGAGAAACAGGATTAAATGTTTAAGAGACACATACAGCAGCTCCAGATGATCTTGTCTCCTGATCAAAGCGTTTTTCTTGTTGACTAGTGTGAACCACTCCTGAATTAACTTCTCTTCTTCATCCTTATCACTTCCTGTTTGACAAATAATGTGATGTGTACAGCGTGAACTTGCTCACAGAAACATCAGAGTCTTCTGTATTATTTTTGAAATGTTGGGAGGAAACATGTTGCAGAAGACAAGTCCTTATTTAAAAGGGTAACATTTTGAAAGTGATTAGAAAGAATGTCAAAATGCTTACAGTCTTATTTTAAATTTGTCTTATAGTGTAACAGTTACTACTTATAAAACCACATTTTCAGATCAGAACACACACACATACACAATAAAATCTTACATTTACTTTCTGAATGCACTGTATGCTTAATGAATGTTAACAGTTTAATGTATGACGATCATGAGTTTTCTCAGTTTCTCTTGAGTTTTGTTTAATGACTGATGAGGCCTTGCCCAGAATCTTAATAATGATCATATTCTTACCCGTCTCCATCAGTCGTCTGAGTCTCTTCTCCACCACAGCAGCTCTGCTGTCTATGTGCTTCTGCTCTGTCTCCAGGGCCTGAAGTTCACTCAGCACATACTGATTGGTGTCCTGCAGACACTGGCCAGGAAGCACCACAGGAATACATACATAAACCCAACACCAGCCCAACAGAGGGAAGACGTGACGGACACCATGAGATGAAAGAGTGGAAAACAGATAGAGAAAGAAATACAGATAAGACAGAAGAATAGACAAACATTTATAAGACAGTGACACATAAACGTCACAGGACACACAGAACATAACAGGGCAGGGAGACAGAAAGGACAGGCTTGATTGATCTTGAGAAAGATTTGATCATGAGATGATAAAAGATGATGGATTTGAAACTAATGATGAACCAAGTGAGTCACTATATAAACACTTGACATGCATCATTTTATGTTTTACAGACTTAATTGATCCAAATGTGACACTTTCATCATTCTAAACTGTCAGATACTGAAAACATACTGACCATTTTCTCATTCTCTGTGGATTTTACTTCCTGGTTTGTCTCATGAGATTCTGCAAACACAAAGAGGTGTAGAAAATAAAATAATATGAAATATATATATGCATAATGTATAATGATGCATAATGTATGATGTAAAATACAAAACATATTATTTGTGGATACAATAACGATTTTTGAGGTCACCTGTTTCAACACTTGGTCTTGCAGCTGTTGAGCCGTTTGTTCCCTCACCTGTCTCAGTTTTACCTGCCTGCCAGCGAACAACCAGTGAAGACAAAAACATAACTATTCATATCTATTTAAATTCTTACAAAGAATAAACGTAAGCAAAACAAAATAAAAAGTAGCAATCTCTCAATCAACTTTTCATAGTTTAACTATTACCTAAACGTCCTTAAAACAAAATCAATTTACCTGATTTGATAATATAAGATAATATAAGTTGCATTTCAGAGAATGTGTGTTAAATTAATTTCTAAAATATCACATTGGCTAGTTTTATGTTTTAAATATAAGCCTCACAGCTTATAGTTAATTTAATAGAATTTACACAATTAAACAAGACTGATTTTTGGCATCCTTCACCTCTTTGGAATCAGGCTCATCTATGGATTCACTCCTCCGTCGAGAGCGTCGTTTCTTGACCAGATCTGCGTCTCGCAGGTGCCCTAATCCTGATTTGGAAGCTGCTGCGTTCGGTCGGGGTGGAGCCACTGGAATCTGAGCTCCTCCCTCTTTTTCCTTCATCACTGTCTCCTTATCACCCTTCTCATCCACCTTTCCCGCACGCTTCGTCCGGGGTGGAGGAACAAGAGCTCCGTTGGAGCGCTGGACCGCACTGTTGGTCTCATCTTCTCCCTGCTGGTCCTTGTTGTTGCTCTCTCCAGACAGAGCTCCAGCCTGCAGCCTCTCCGCACAGAATTTGGCCGCTACGTTCACATCCGGTCGCTGGTTGGGTTCGGCCACGGCGTAGCTGGACTGACTGTTGTTCTGCTCGATCTGCAGCACGCTCAGTTCCTGCCCGGTGAAGTGAGCGCGGATCTGGCACAGGTACGTCATGACGATGAGACGGTCTGGAACTGAGAGGAGAACCATGTCTGAAGGTTCCAGAAGACGAGAGATTCCCAGTGATGCAAAGCCATCAAAAGCCTGAAAGAAAGATGAGGAACGTGGATTTCTTCAGAGTTCTGAAACATCTAAAACAGCTTTAATATTGTGAGGTGCTGGAACCAAACTTACTTTTTTGTTGTTTTGCTTTATGTTGTGAGGCTCCAGTGCATCAAAATCACTGAAAAAACAAAAATTAGGTTAAAAGGTAAAATAAAATTCATTCTTGCAGTTTTTAGATAGTAAAATGAGCAGTGTGAATGGTGGATTTAAGTGCATATTAAAAAAAATAGTAATGATTAATGATTTTAATGATTTAATGAGTTTTAGTGATTTATTTTTTAATAAACAAAATGCAATATATCTGTCATTGGATGTTATTGTGATTTATGTATTTGTAAATTTACTACAATTTTAAACTGTAACTGTACTTGAAAATGAGGGTGTTTTATGTGAGATAATAAAATGCTTCAGAAATAATTCATTTGCATTGAACTGAAGACATGAATCAATAACTCACATTAAATCAGGGTGGAAGTGATGTAAGATGGCACAGAACGCCAGGCCGTTCCGCCAGGAGGTGCTGAAGTTTGTAATCTTTATTCCCTTGTAGTTCCCGGTGATCTCTTGACACCATTCCAGCAGGGACTGAGTGGAGGTCACCAGACCAGGACTGGGCAGTGGATTGGCAAACTGTAGTGGAAAACAAAAGCCTGGTAAGACACAGTCTGTATTTATAATAAATAGGGATGGGATATATTCCACTCACTTCCTTAAGCATCTTGACTCCTGTGAGATCCACTGGTGGTGGAATTTTCTTTTTGTTGCGTGCCGGAGCCACAATTTCCTGGGATGTGCCTGTGGCAGTCTGGCCGTTAACCTGCAGCCTCCCTGCGCTTATAGATGAACTTCTGTTAGGCTCTGGGGTTACAGTGAAGGATTTTGTGTCCTGAGGTAATTCAGGCCTGTTAAAAGAACAAATGATATTAAACACATTGAGCTAAGGTGCTTTATTTGATTCAATTCCTTAATAATATTTTTGCTCCTCTTTGTTTTGATATACAATTATTAAATATTATATATATCATATATTAAATATATTCCAAGGGCCAATTAAATTGCTATATTTTCTTCTGTAGATGCTTCTAAAGGTTTGTGTGTTTTATTGAAATATGTGTGAAAACACCACATATTAAAATACAGTATGTAGGTACATTTGTGTAAAATTTTCACTATTTTACACAAAACATCCACTTAAAAATCCAGTATAACAAAATAACAAAAAAAACTGAATTTCGGCCTTTAAATGCCACTCAAACTTACAACTCATTTGTCACTGAAGATTTTTTCTCATGCTCAGTTTGAGGTTCTTCACTGTTATCAACATTTAATTTTGGCTCTTCATTTTTCTCAGGTTCAGCCCTTGTTTCTGAAAATAAGTTCTCCACCTGTTTTGTAGGGGCAACAGCTGGTAAATCTTGGCACTCTTTCTCAACTGCCACCCATTCCAGTTGGACACAGTGTTCCTGTTTGGTTGATTGGTCAGTATAATGAAAAACAGCATCTTTAGTGTTGGGTTCTTTTAGGCTACTTTCTGACCCTGTAGCTGGAGTCTGAGACTGACTGGTGTCTATCTTCTCATCCCATTTAACTGTGATCTGCTCCAAAGAGGTCACTGTGGGTGGAGCTTTATCTCTACAGATCTCTGTCTTTCCAGAGATGTTCTCATCTATACTTGGCAGTATCTCATTATTGAGTTGCAGGGGGGGAGTTGGAGGAAGGTCAACATCAGACTTGCTGGGTGTTAAACATTTTTTAGGAGCTGAAGGTTGTGAGATCTCCTCTTCTGCCATATCCTGAATCTTTGCTGGAATAATCCTCTCCTCTGATTGGCCATCATCCTTTAGATGACAACTTTCTGTTTTTTTCAAGAGCTCAGCAGTTTTTGAAGCCTCATCACGTCTTTCCAGTTCAGGAGAATGGAGGGGACGTGGAACCACTGAGCTCCTTGGTGAAACATTCTTCCTGGAAACATCACTCTTGTCACTCATGTTTACATCATTTGGTTCCCCTGTGGCCATAATAAGAACATTCTCCAAAACAACCGTTGGCTTAGCATTGACTGGGGAACTCTCTTTTTCCATCTCAACTGTTGAGGTGTTGTTGATATGCATCCCATCTGCAACAGCGCCCTCTAAGGGTGGCGAGTTGCTCTCTCTCGTCTCTGCCTGTGTCTCAACATCCTTAAATATCCCAACAGTTGTCACAGCTGCAGTCTCTGTAGTTAGATGTGAAGGAGTGGTTTTCTTTTCACAGTACTGGGGAGGAACCGCATGCCTGTTAGCAGCTGTGGAACTAGAATCTTGATTTATGTCATCAGGGCTGAGTTCCTGTAAAAGCACTGGGGGTGGTGACTGCGTGCTCTCATCGCTACAGGGCGGGACAACATCGAAAGAATGCTGTAAAATAGTTTGCATTGATGTGATTTCTTGTAAAACAGATGCAGGATTTACAGATTCTGACGGCATGGCAGTCTGGGCTGGTTCCTGTGTTTGTGGTATCTGAGATATTGCGGACTCCTGCAGTCTGTGAGAAACGGAACATCAGAAAATAACATCAAAATGTTGCATCTCTGACCAAGTTTTTACAGTGTGCAAAAATATTTCAAGGAAAAAATGCAATTGAATTAAATAGCCAGACGGTTCCAGCAAGCACGAGTTGTAACATTTTCTAATAGCATTTCTGCAAGCTTTCACAATACACAAGCAAACTTGCCAAAAATGCTGTTTAGTCCTTTTTTAAAACCACAGAGACCCAAATCACAGAACCCAAAACTGCAAACTCACACTATTATTAAAAACCTCACAATATGCAGGTTTCATGCTCATACAATATTCCAACTCATCTCCTGTCAAACATAAATTATAGGTGTTGTGCTTTCACACAAACAAAATTTAAAGCCCAATTTATGCACCCATTAAGCACAAATGCATATGTGTCAAACACAAAGACACAACAATTATGCTTACAAAGAAAACAGATAAACATCAATGTCCAGATGGTTGACCAGAATGCTTGACAGTCAGGAAGGCAGAACAATGCCAAATTCAAGCTGTTTGTTTGTGGAGAGTCACACACTGTAAGGCAGTGCAGACAGGTGATGTCCGATGCACTTACCCTCCATCCATATAAAGCTCTGCAAGCCACACTGTCCCTAAGTCTTCCTGACCTACTTCAAATTCCAGCTCCTCTTGTGAAGCCTCTTCCAGTGCCAAAGGCATTAAATCTGCTGCTTTTATCTTGCCAGTATCCATCTTTTCTCTGACAGTTTTACTAGGAAGAAGTTCTTCATGTTTGTTTTTGTCTGGATGTTTGTCTACACCTATTTCTTCAAAGTCTACCTCTTTCAGTAAAAGATCTATTTCCACGTAGGTAAAGCCTTCTATTTTTTCTTTAGAAGTTGTGTTGTCCTGTGTGGTTAAACATTGTTCCTCATCCTTCTCCATTTCTGAAACCACACTTTCGTTTGATGCACATGCTTCAGTCTGTAGTTCCTCCTTCCAACTTTTGTCATCTAATGGTTTCTGCATCTGCGAATGCTTCTTGACTAGCGTCTGTTTGGAAGTGTTTCTTTCCGTCTGGGGCTTTATGGATTCTCCACCCTGAGTTTCTCTGAGTTTTTCTTCTACAAAGCTCATAGCCACAGGCTGTATCTCACCAACGTCCTGTAGAGTTCCCATATCTTCAATGTTCCTTTGATGTTCCTGCAGCTTTTGTTCAGATGGACGCTGGACTTTTATGTCACAAAATGGCTCAGGTGTGACAATTTCAACCACAGTTTTATTCAGATTATCTACGATTACATCGTCTTGCACATCTGTTTCTGCTGGACATATCTACTGTAGTATAGAAGCCACAGTCTCATAACTAAAAGATGAAGACATCTGAATGACCTAATTATATCACGCCAATGTGTTACATTCACACACTTTTTAAATTCAAACTTGAAAATTGCCAGTCAACAAAGCAAGCCTTTCCAATCTGTGCTTCTTTTATATTAAAACATCTACACAACAGCAGATGCAAAAGCTCACGACCACCATTACACCTAACAAGAACCTGTCAGCATTTCAGAAAATGGCATTTACAGCCATGCAGAAGCCATCTCACACTTACCCTTTAACACTGAAAATCCCTCTGATGATGCCTACAGAAACATCTCCCTGTTCAGAAACAGAGTCGTGTTCCTCTGCAGATGTTTCCACATCAACATCAAGCCCAACTTCAGTCTGTTTTCCTAAAGAGGCATCCTCAGTCTTCATACCAGCATCTTCTGCTTTCTGTTCATCCTGAGGGGTCCAAACATTCTCATTGTCATTTTGCAGCATCATCTTCTCATCTGAATCTTTTATGTCAGTGGTCATTTCTCTTTCTGTTGTATGGATTGAAAGTTCTACATTTTGATCTTGTTTGTGGTGCAGAAAGGATGAGAAAGAATGTTCTTCCGGTTCCTTTTGCTTGGTTTCAGATGTTTCCTGTCCAAATTGGCTGCCATGAACCAAAAAAAAATAAGTGACAACAATATTTTTTCAGGAAAAATGTTGCCTTGCCTTTATTTGTAATTTTAAACAAAAGTTAAGTTTACCAAGCTCTAACAGACATATGTTAGAACTGGACAATACATTTTTTTTCCTTTGGTTTATCCATTTAAAGATGTTATCAAACAACTAAATGTTATTGTAAGTCGCAATATTGTTATGGACAAGCCCATGCAAGCCCAAACTGTCCAAACAATTCTCCATGCTATGAGGTTTTAAAACCTCATTAACTTACCCTCTATCTAAGATCTCCTTTTCTGGCATTATCTTGGCAATTTTAGCCTTTTCATTCTCTTTATCTTTTACTTTCTCTTCTGAAGCAGCCAATAGGAGACTTTCTGCCTCAAATGCGACCTTCCACTTTGAATCCTCAGTGTCACACTCAACATCCAGGGGAGGGTTTGAGGTCAAAGTGCAAAGAGCGTCTAGGTTCAAAGATGCCCTGTTGTCCTTTACAGCAACAGTGGATAAGATCTCAGGCAGTGCGGGTCTCACACGCACTGGTATACTGACCTTTGCATCAATTTCATGTTTTTTCTTCTTAATTGTTTCTGTGGGTTGAGATTTAAGCACAATGGAAGGCTTTGGCTGGGACACGGGGGCTTTTAAAATGAGATCTGATTTTCTGAACTCTGCATCCTTGTTTTGGCTAACTGCTTTGTTGTCACTGTGAAGCAAGCAGTAAGAATAAAATTGTTTTTTCATTCATTTTTTCATAATTTAATTTATGGTTTAATTATGTCCAAACATGCACTTATAAACCCTTAGGCACAATAATACTGCTAAAAGCATGAATTTGCATAACCAAGCTAATATCCAAATTAACATACCACATCATAAATAGACTGTTTTAATCAACATGTTGCTCTCTTAATGGCACATACGAGTATACAGACACACACAAAAGATGTGATAATTGAGTATTCACAGATTTGATCATGCCTGAACATTGAGCCTGTTCAGGACAGGAACTGTCATTTACACACACACACACACACACACACACACACATTTTACCAACTGTGCTACAAAAGTGCATGTCTCTCTCCTTTACTCACCCTGTATCTAATTTCTCTGCTGAAGTCACTACAGGTTCCTTCTTTTCATTTGGTATCTTGTGATGTGTTTTGTGCTTATTTATTCCCTCATTTTGATTCCCCTGATCTACTTTGTCTTCCTGTGCAATCCAGATCGGAAGCTCTGATTGGTCTATTTCCTTCAGCTCTGATTTGGCAGTTTCATTAACTGGTGGAGTTTGTTCTGAGGTAAATTTATTGACGATGGGCTCCAGGTTTTGGGGAAGAATGGAAGGGGGTCGTTCAGAGACGTTTACAATGAGAGGGTCAGTGTCTTTGCGCTTGTTGAGGCTGGGCCTCTCAGATGCTGGGGGGGAGTGCTGAGTAAAGGTCAATTCAGTTTCACTAAGAGCATAACATGGAAGACAAGAACAAAAGATGAGAAATGAAGATCTAACATAGACTAAATGACTTCTTCATGCTGTCATATTTACATTAATTTGCATTAATGAGAAGAATAACTGCTTCTATGCTTTTATATTTGCACAATGTAAATTCAACCCCAGTACAATGTTACAACACACTGCAGACCTGCAATATCAGCACTTTGTATCTGCACCACACCCATCTGTCAAGCTCATTTGTAAATGGCCACTAAACTGCCTCTGTTCATTGTTTCTTTAAAGTGTTGTGCTTATTGTCTGTCTACTGGTCATAAGTATTGGCTGTTACATATTTCATGCCCAGGAGAACATTTCTCTCCAGGTTGAAAAAACAACAGCTACTTAATGTTACTTTAGAACATTTAAATAATAATCTTGCTATGGAAATGTTTATGACTGTGATGCTTTTATAGTTGTTATCTCTAAAAAAGTTGCTGTTAGTGTGTCTAACCAAGTTTTATTTACATGTATTCAAAGCAAAGGCTTTTATCCAAAGCAACATAAAGTGAATTCAACGTATACATTTTTATGAGTTCCCTAGGATTGAACCCACAATCTTTGCAGTGCTAACGCAATGCTCTACCAGTTGAGCTACAGGAACGTTCGCACACCCACTATTCAAAGCAGCTTTGCTAGAAAACAGACAATGGATTATTTAGACAGTAGAGGAGGAGAGAATGTTTAAAGACTGCTGCATACTCACTTTTCCTCAATAGTTAGACTCTTTTCTAAAAGATCATTTTGGGACTGGTGTTCTGTTCCCCTAATGACTTCTTCAACCCACTTTGGCCTCTTATCTCTGGGAGAACATTTTACTTCTTCTTTTAATGTGACTTCCCATGATTCTGTCTTTGTTTTTCCTTGTTGCTTTACTATGTTATCAGTCATTGATGAGGTCTGAAACAGGCTGGACCGCATTGATGGCTCATTGTCAATCTTCTGAAGCTCAGGTTCTGCCTCAGTGAGCTGGATTTCTTCTGAAACTGGCAGTGAGGTTACGAACACTGTATCAAAATCCTCCGTTTTAAAATCGGGCTCCTCCTTAGCCAGTGGTGGTTTCACAGCTATGAACGGCTGCAGTTTTTCTTCTTTTAAAATTATGGATGAGGGAGAAATTGATGGAACTGAAAATGGGTATGGAGGAGGAATAAATCCAATGTCCAGCTGAAACTCAGATCTGGACGTGTCCAAAGGCTTTCCTTCAGTTGTGTCAGCTGATGGTATTCCAACTGGCCCAATACTGAGGGACAAAGATATCTGGTGTCAAAGGTGGCAAAATTTGGGTCGTGAGCCATTAGTTTGGTATTTGATTGGGTTATAGCGCAGTCTTTCCATAAAGCTCCTTTTTTTGTTTTTGCAGCGATTTTAGTGGTGAGACAAAAGGCATAGATGCAGAGTTGCGGTGGTGAGGGAAGCAATGGTGAGTTGAAACATCAGCCCTGTGCAAACTGACAGCTGGTGTTGGAACAAACCAAGGTCATGCGTTTTTGCCCATTGTTTGTTAGGAACTCTCAGGAACAGCAAACACACACTTATGTGTAGCATGTAGATATCCAGTATGCATTATGAAAATAATTGTTTTTTTTTCAAATACAAATGGCAATCATTAAGTAAAGTGGCCTAAATATATTAATATAATTTTATATTTTATGTGGAAGGTGAGACCATAGAACTGTTGCTTTTTTAAAAGCGTCACACAGCCAGCGTTGTGAAGCACATTTATCAGATCAGATATATGCAACCACTACAGAAAAACTGTAATCACACTTGTGTTTATATGAAGCCAAACACACACTGATTCAAAAGCACACATAAAAGAACTAAAACCTCTATTCAGATGAAACAGTCTGATTAGAGCTCACCTTCTGAAAGCCCCGCCTGGCCCCGCCCCTGCTGGCCCCGCCTCTGCTGGCCACACCCCTGCTGGCCCCGCCCCTGCTCTGAGCTCTTTCTCTTCAGTATTGCTGATTTCAGTGTAATGGGAGGAAGGTGATTGTTGCTTAGCAATGCTAATGGTGCTGACGGTTCGTGGTGAGTGATGCTGGTCCAGTTTGGGCTCAGAATTCTTTAATTCCTCAGCGAGTAAATCTGCAGAACATTATAACAAATTTGAATCTGAATAATCATTAGAAAGACATTATCTCAAGCCATGGTGACATTTTAATGATGACATTTTGAGGTCATTTACATCATTAGGAACAACTAATGATGTGAGAAGCACGGGATGTATTCACCTTGTAGAAATGGATTGGTTTGCTCCTCCTCTGCAAGTGTATTAAGCTCCCTGTGTGTCTCTGTAAACCAACGCAAATGACACAAAACACCACTGAAACAGTGTAAAGGGCATTTTGTGTTTCTTTTAAATGAAAAAGCACATTAAAACCTTCTCACACCTTCTGCAGATGATTTGCTTTCAAAGGAAAACACTGTTATCAAATATAAACATATACAGCATGTGTTTGTGTGTGTGTGTGTATACATCACTAAATTTTACCACAATGTCTTTATCAACAGGCAACAAGCAGTTTAATACCTGGTTGGGCAGCAAAAGGCTGGGGTGACCAACAGGGGGCAGCTGTGAGGGAATCAGGAGTTGATAGGGCAACAGCAGGGGTAGAAGATGAGAGAATTACTGAGGTAAAAGAGGTAGATGTGGGTTTGCTGATGGGGTAAGAGAACGAGGCAAAAGAACGTGGAGGAGACAATTTTGAAAGGGAGGTTTTGCACAGAGCCTCAAGATCTGGACTGCTTAGCAAAGAAACAGGAGTCACAGGTTTATTATGAGGGTGGCAGAAGAAGGGAGAGGTAGAAAATGTCATCTGCTGTTCATTCAGCGGTGCAGATTCTGTGATAGAAATGAAGAGAATAGGACAGGAAGTCAACAGAAGCAATACACACACACACACACACACACACCCAAACACACACACACACAGTCACATACACACGCATACACACACAAATACACACACACACCAAAATACACACACAAACACACACACAAACACCTATTCTATTGCTTCAGTCTACAGGATGTTTCTCAATACCTTGCGCTGTGCCAGTAGAAGGACGTTTAAGAGTGTCAGAGAGACTGAGGGATGAAGTGTTGGGTTCGAGAAGAGAGACAGGAGTGGGGGACACAGGACGGGCACCAAGAATAATGTTGGGCCTAAAAATGTTGCAGCGAGGTGCCTCAGAAAACTCTGAGACAGGCGTGCGGTGAAGTGAGGATGCAGATCATGGGAAAGAAGAACATTAGTCAGAAACTCAGGAAAAGTGAGAACCAAAGAGAGAGAGAGTGAGTGAGTGAGTGAGTGAGTGAGAGAGAGAGAGAGAGAGAGAGAGAGAGAGAGAGGCTGAAACATATTTAACTTTTTCAAAAGCCATGCTGAAGTTTTCTTTATCAGATCAGGCTAAATAAATTAACTGATGATCTTTAATTCCTATCAGACTGAAAGATTTAATCTTCAGAGAATCAAACACTTTGTTTGAAATGCATGTAGTGTTTTACTCTAAAAACACAAGGTATCTTTTAGGACCACAGGAGAAGGAGAGGGAGGCTGAGAGAGGGAGGGATCAGGAGGAGAAACCAGAGGGGGTTTGAGCAGAGGATAGTCAGGGGCCATGGAGAGCTCCATGGGACCCTCAGAACCTGAGGGTCTTCTTGTAGAAGACACAGCAACTGAATACAACACAGATGTGAGACCGAGAGACATTACACTGGTGTAACTCAGATGTTCAGGCCTTGTTGGAAAATACATACAAACACTTTTTGATAAATATAGTTCAACAGATATACTGTGTTATATTAATGAGGAACTTTGGCTTTGTGGAAAGCTGTGTCCTAGTCATAGCAACAGATTACCAGTGTAACCAGTAAAAGACGGCAAAAGACATACAGTAATACTGACGTTGTATTATTTCACCTGAAGCAATTGATTTCTATAGTGGTACAGACATATTCTCTACTGATATTGTGACTGACTTTTCATACTAAGGGATTCTTCACACATACAGGAACTTGCAGCAACAAAGTAATTTATTTTTAAAGTGGCCACTGGCTAAGAAGACAAAATTAAACACTGTTCAACTTGAAAATGAGAAGTGGCACGGAAGTGAAACCAAAAGAATGTTCTGCCACCTGATTGTGCAGTTGGGTAGGAACACCTACTAGCAACCAAGACAACAGTCACTTAATCTAAACCTTGTCTATCTTTAGTACCTGAGTCTGCTGAGGGATAGAAGACATTGGGGAGGGTATCATTGCCTGTGTAGGAGTCAGGTGGGACCTGTGGCTGGACGGGGGGTGGTGGGCGTGCTGGTCTGGCATGGGCGGGTGAGGGTGGGGGGCAGGGTGTTGGACTGGGTGGGGTGGGTAATGTTGGGCGTGGGTTACAGACAGTGCCAGACACTGGCCGTGAGAGGACACCAGCACCAGTCCTCTCCTTAACACTGACTGAAGAAGATGAAGATGAGGGATAAAAACAGAAGAAAATGAGCAAAGTGCAAAAAGTGAAAGAATACAAAGCATGATTTAGAGGAAAAGAAAGGCAGAGGCAGAAATGAGAGGAAGAGAGGGGTCCAAACTGTGTCATGGACTGTGGTGAAATGTAGTAATTATAAATTATACCAAAAACTTTGGAAAAAAATTATTCTGTGTTTCTCCTAGAAATTACCAGTATACAATTTTTAAATGACATTAATTAAATCATAGATTACATAATGACCCTTTAAAATAAAACACAATAATTTAATAAAATGTCCAGTTTAAAAAGCCCAGTTTAATGAATTCATTTAGGATTTTGAAATGATTGTTGACATGATGTAAGAGAAGGGAGAGAGGGTGAGAAACATGCAAAAAGCATAAGTTAATATAAGTACCTGTTGCTAAAGTGCTCTTTAAAGATGCTCGTCTCTTTTCTTGTGACCGTGTTGATCGGAGAGGAGGGTGAGAGGCTATCAGTCAGAAACAGAGAGGGAGGGAGAGAGACAGAGAGAGAGAAGGAGAAGTTCTAGCATGTGAGGAAAACAACTGTGTGGTTTAGGGTTACTATGGTGAAGGATAAATACACATGCATTAGCAGTGATTCATGCGAGCTCTGTATAACAGAATATGGAATAGAGATACAAGGATAAGGAGTAACTATATAAGACAGAACATATAATAAAAAGAACATAAATAGGTGTGAATGCACCTAAACAAATTTAAGGTACATGTGTTTTACATGTGTTTTAAATGCTGGGGTTACCAGCATGACAATTTGAGTAAAATGTTGACATTGAAAAATAACAAAAATAACAGAATGTGTTACTGTTTCTTTGTTGTGCTTAATGCAACTGGCATGAGCTCCAGGACTGTGCAAAACCTGTTATCCAGCAGACTGAAGACAAAGAACTTGTGAGCTGAATCCTAAATACTTTCAGACTGTACTTGATACCTGTAACTGCAGTCGTGAGATTTGTCCCAGTGACTCTCTTATCCTCTTCTTCATCACTCTCATTAAAATCATCCAGGTTTCCAATATCTGTTGGTTTAACACTCATCAGGCTGGCGAGACTTTGCATGTCTTCGTCTCTGTAACAATTCATACAAAACACTAATTAGGAAACAGCAATATGTAAAGCCTTTTTTCAAACTTGTGACAGAAATCGTGGTCATACTCCTAAATGTCACACTATAATCATGCTTTGAACAATTATGCCATTTTTACTGTAGTCTGAAGAATTTTACTTTTTATTTAAAGTCTGTTTCACAATACATCTGATTCTGGTCAAAAACTGCCCATTTAAACAAGATAAGACCACTTGGAAACATGCATTAAGATTTCATTTTCTTATTTGGTCTTGTCATTATCTATATTATTTTGATAAATGTCCTAATAAGCATGAGACATACAATTATTCTGCTTACTTCACATAGTGCAGTAAGTTCAAAGGTTTATTGCATTTACAAGCCTCTTCTGAGATAACAGCCAAACCTCAGAGGCTCAGAATGTGTTTTATAAGATCTTGACTTCTTGACTTCACTTACTGGATGAAACTCCAAATGTTTGTCAACAAAATCAAGCAACAACAGCCTATGAAAATCAGTTTTAGAGCATTTCCAATACCATATTTGTTGTGGTTAAATTCGAACACCACAAGCTACAACAGAACAGTGTTTTTCTTCCTTAGCAAACTCTTGATGAGGTCAACAGCTGTGGAAAAACTCACGTGGCTTTGCCCTCTTTGAGGAACACGCAGGACAAGGAGAACTTCAGCGTGGCCTCCACCACCTTGACTGACAGAGGTTTCATTTTGAGCGTTAGATCCGTCTGGGAGTGCGTTGCACTGGCAAACTTCTTCATGTTCAAATCCACAGAGGCCAACACTTTCCGACTGCCCTTTGCAGTCTCCTGTAAAACGACAGCGATGAAAATAGTGCTACTTCATTTAGCTTAGCTAAATAATTTGTAATAATTTGTGTTTGTTTATAATCTTCTCAACATTTCTGAAATGTTTATATGTGCACTATATCACATTTAAATGATCTCTAGAGGCTCTCACATTCTCAATAACAAACGTCCATTCTTTGTCTTCAAACTCATCTGCCTGTGGGTCCTGTGAAACCAACACACATTTGGCCATTTTGTATTGAATTATTTGTATATATTAGTACTTATAAGCATAAAGCTCATCATTAATGAGCAGTAACTGTCCTACCCTGTATAGTGTGACAGTGATGTCAACATTTTCAGGCACCGGCCATTCTACCGTCCCCCTGTAAGGGTTCTTGATGCCTGGCTGCCATGCATGAAGCTGAAGAGAAAATAACACAGTCATAATAATAATAATCCAAGTTCAATCCAAGTACAGCAATTATTCAAACCATTGCAAACCCACAACACATTGTTCTATATAATTTAAACTGACAGTACATTGTTCTGGCTGACACTTAGGGAAAAAGGCACCTTTAATGGCTGGAGTCTTGGATATAGTCCAGTCTAGTCATGGACTAAATCACACATGCTTTTGTAATTACTTCAACATCCGGGTCTAGACTTAACGCATGTCAGGCCGTAAATATAATACTTATTTGAATTTAAGCCTTTATTGACAATTAAACTGGTTTATCTCTGTACCTTGGAGCAAATACGCCTGTTTCTCCTCGTCCACACCACTCTCAGCTTGTCTGGTTGCCTAAAAAATAGACAAAATTATAAAAATGGCTTCTAAAGTGTTGATTTGTACTGGCTTACTGATAAAGACATGTATTTGTATGTATTTAATTTAAAGATGTATTTAATTTATTTTGAAAATTCAAAAATACTAAATTAAAATGTATTTTAATGCAAATTTGATTACATTTTATCATTATATTTTATCATTATAAAATCTATATCATTATATATTTTATCATTATAGTATTTTAAATACAAGCCCATCTCTGGTAAGAGGGACGCCCAGTATTTCAGTATTGTTGTGGGGAGTCTGTTTGTGTGCAGTTTGTGTGTGTGCGTGTGTTTGTGTATTTTATAGCTCCAAGCAGTGTTTGGATCTTATGATCTTATGATCTAGTCTCCCTGTTATCCTATGGCTGAGAAGAATCAATAAATACTGCCAACTATTTCAAAGACTTACAACTTACAATGCAGAATCATTTTGTCAACAAACAACAATTATGCATTGCTTCATGTTACTTTGTGCTCACTGCACTCCACAGTCATGATATTCGATTAGCAAGCTATGAACTGACTCTTTTCTGTTCTCTGTGTAAATAAGACTTACACACAGGAAACTGACCAGACACAGAAGTAGATTAAATCTTCATTAAAACTCATTATTTTAATTGCTTAACCAACTTCACAACTGACTCACTCTGTGTGTCATTAACCGGTTACATCAGATTTAAAATAAAGAACTACTGTAATGTAATTTTAGGTTCGTTTGCACACAATATAAGTCTATTAAATAATTTTAATATGACAATGAGTATTAGAATTAAAGATACAAATTTACAATAGAACAATTTGTGGAACAATTAAATTATTTTTTAAGACAGACTARATTGTATGTTTTAAATTGCTGTTGTTTATATAGCTAAAACACTTAAATCACTGTAGTGCTAATGCTAGTGCTACAGGCCTTACTGTACATCTGATCTCCAAAACATGGCGGCAAACACTTCTAATTAATGAGTGCAAAGGCTTTAAAAACCAAATACACTGAAATTGTCTTTAACACTTTAAGTCCAAGTGTGCTGAATTGTGTAGACAGGAACACATTGTACATCTCAGAGCAGATCAACCAATGATGTGATCACGCATTATGAATTGAAGGAAACTGGGCAAGGTCACATGATCGAGCTGACTTGACTCACAGCACAACAGAGGGAGTGTTGGCCTCTGATCTGTAAACCACAAGATCTTCTGTTTACAAACAGCTGCTACCCTATAATCACAGCTGCTTATTTCAGGAAATAAGTGTTTCCATTAAGCAAACAGAACATACCACAAAAGAATCTTCATTGAACTTCTAATTCAATCTTACAATGTAAATTCCTCTTTTAACAAAACAACTGTCCTCCAGTGTTCACATTGCTGTTGGTGGGAACCTGCGCTAATGTTACACAAAGAGAAGCGAGACCCGGCTTTACTCGGGTTACAGCTAGTAATAGCAACAAGACAGAACAGCCTAACATAAGTTTGGAGGCAAAAATAGGCTTATAGGTAAAAATAGGCTTTATAGACTAGACTAGTTGTTTTTCTCATTCCATGCGATTTTGAAGCAATGCAAATGATATATATGCATGCACACAGATAGCCTTCTCAAACTGACACCTCCAGATTATTACCCAATCAGAAAACACTTCATTGTGTCATACTTCAGATGTACAATGTCTCCTGTTCACACCCTTCACAGCTGTGGTGTAATATCAACAGACTTTGACCCACTGGCAGTGTATAAACTTTATAATGAATCACAGCTGTACTGTAATTCATCCTCAAGTTGCACACGAGACCAGACTTGTGCACAACAAAACATAACTTCTGTAGTTACCCTCTACACTTTATAATGTACTCCATCTTTTTATTCTGTCATGAGGGTTCTAAAGAAGGTCTATTAGTATTTTATTCTATGTTTAGTGCAGCAAAGGGAACATTAGAGCTGTGATACAGAAAAAAACTTCTAGAACATTACAAATCAGCTGAAAGCTAATTAAGTGATAACAGCAATAATGATGATAGGCTGCTGGTTTACTATTAACCAAAAGCTTAAGAAACCTTGCTTTTAAACTACATTAGGCTATACAAAAGGTTACATCTTTATTTGTATTAAATAACACAATTACATAAGGTGTATATTGTAAAATATATTCAGGATTTTCCAGATTGCTGTGACAGATCATTCAAAGGACCAAAAACTTCAAAGCAAAAATTTCCTGATGATTCAGGCCTGACATCACGGACAGAAATCTGAGATAAGGATTATTAGAAAAAAGGCAAAAATTACACTTCAGTTTCTCTAAGATGCAGTAGACAAGCTATTGCATAATTAAGGAGGGCCTCATTTTCCAGGCAAAGACTTGCTCAGACAATGTTGCCAATAGTTAAAACCAAGATACGTAACCTAACCAGTTCTTTATTAACATGTGATTGGCTTACGCTGCAAGTGAGAACTTTTTCTCAACAGAACAGTCCCATCAAAAACACCTTAAAATCCAATCAGCTTGAATGTTTTTGATCTTGGTCTGTTTAGTAGATAATAACAGACATAAACATGTCACTATTGACCGTGAGGACAGAATGGATTCTTGAAACACTCTGTTATCTGTTAACAGCTGCCTGAGGTTAAAGACACAAGATATTACAGAGGGAACTGAAATAATCTAATCATAATGTAAACGAAGTGGAATTTATCTTATACAACAACATGCTGACGCTCCTAATGCAGAGCATGTGAATATACAGTAATGTTTACATATCATGGATAAAAATGCTTAAGTGTATGCAGATTTTATTCACACTGTACTAAGCAAAAACATATCACTCAACAACAAAAAACAAAACCAATGCGGTCATCACAGTAATACCTTATTAAAGTCATGCTGTCAGGTAAATAAACACTGAAACAGTAGCATTGACATGGACTGCTGCGTTCACTTTTCTACTAAGGTGAGCGTAACAGATCGTCATATATTTAGTGTTGACAGCACGCGTGATAGACGCGGAAGTGGAGGCGTGCGAACGTTCTTCAATGCAACTCAAACACACAATAACGATACGTTACATTTTATAGTTGTGGTTCGCGATCACATTTAATAACAACGCGAAAACTCAACAATGTACACTGTGTAGCGCATGGTCGTGTTTCAGACACAAGATCCGCCCTTCAGTGCCACTGCGTATTTAGGAAACGCGCTATATAACGGAAAGGAAATCGTAACTTACCATTTCTTAGTACATTCCAGCACGAGTTCTTGATACGATGCCACGAATTGAAATTTCGTGGCTTTTTTGCCAACTCTTTGCAATCTCTTCCACACCGAAGTCATTCTTCTACAGAAATTGCAGTATCCGCTAAAGAAGTCAGACGCATGGAAATAACAGTATTGTTTTACCGCCCCGCCACTTTCCAAGAAGTTAGAAAGTAAAAACTACTCGGAAAGATGGATGTCAAACGTCTTGTGAAGTGAAACGCGCTCGTCATTCGTCTTCAGCACCACTGGACTATCGCCGTCGAGTAAAGACCATTTACGGAAACTACTGCATCACGTTACACGCTGGATGAGAACAGAACATGTATTGCAATAAGTTGCCCTGGTGCAAAGAAACTAATAATATTGCACAGCGCATGTGCATGTAAACATGCATATAAAGCGGCTGTTTAAAGCGGTAGTTAATGATGTAGTATCTACAGCATCACTCGTTTGCTCTCGCAGTTTGATCGTTCAGTTAGTCGTTCAGGATGAATGTGAGCACTAAGTGGGAAGGGTTATGCAAACGCGTGTGATGCAGCACTATGCAAATTACTGTTACGTTTAGGTACTGATGACATGTCATGACGGGTCAAGGGAACAACAGAGGTTACATCCAGTCAAAAGAATAGCAAATCGTTTCTACTTGTTGCAAAATTTAGTTTTACAGATACAGTGTTTGTTATATTGGGCATTTGGTGTTTCAGTCATTACAGTTTGGGCAGCAATGTGGGGCTATCCAGTCCCTGATCATCAAGGATATTTTTAGTGGACACTGGCAAGGGGAATTTTTACGTCCCACAGGATCTATTTTAGATGGTTGGGAGTGAGAGATAAATGGACACAAGCAGCTGAAGGGAACAGAGTGATGCTGTATGTGTGAGTTATGGGGGGAGAACAAATTGATGGCTCAGCTGATGACCTAGAATCCAAATCGGTGACACCCTTATAGTCACATATCCCAATGTGACACCAATCTCTTCCTGTCTGGTGGAGCTAGATGAGTATTGTTTACTTAACATTGTGATTGATCTATAATGAGTCAATGAAAATCTCAAACAAACTGACTAATCAGAACAGGCAACTAACTAACCAGGAGAGGTTAGTTTTAATGGTTGTTGAATTTGGTTTTAGTCTAATTTGAAGTACTAAAATGTCACTGACTTCAAACTTGGCAGGAATACCCAAAGTCAGCTGGGGAAATAGTGATTTGTGGTCATAAGTATGAGTTTCCGAATGTTACCACTCCCTGTTCCCAGTTCATGACAGGCTGAGTTTGTATTTGGGTAAGGCATGAGCTCACATGTTATACACACTTACTCACCGGGTGGAACAAAGATGGCCTCATTCTTATAATGATGTACCACACCAGCTTAGGGTACAGGGTGAAAACAACAAACCAATACACAAGGGCCTCATTTAAAAAGACAGAGGGAATATCACACACACTCTTTCACATAATTCAGATCCCAAACAGGCTACAGAAATTTGCTGTCTTCCAAATTCTAAAAATTCGTAGCCATGGAAATGGCTTTGAAATACACATTAGGATAAAATCACTGTGGCAATTATTCATTCAAGAGAATAGAATAAACACAACACAAAGTGAATATTTTACATTTTTAGGATTGTGGCTCTTTAAACAAAATAGATCTAATATAGTTAGAATGAATCAATATATCTGACAGTGTTTAGTTGGTGTATACAACAGGGACAAGTCTGTTCATTTATGCAATCATTTGCAAAAAGTTGTCATAATATTTTTCCCCATAAGATTTAAGGGAGGGCAGAAAATGCTTTTTAATGTTAATGTGACAGAAACAACAGCAACTTTATCTTCAGTGTCATTTTTAACATATATATCTACCTTGCTGAGACTTGCAGTGTGTCTAACAATATCTTACACGTCTGTTTTTATTTATAGAGGCATGGGAGAGCTCTATAGAGGAACGCCATGTCCCTTCTCCTGGTATTTGCTGGTAACAGACTCAGTCATACCAAATATGTGCAATTTATTACTGCATGAGAAACAGGCTCCCTGTGGAAATGATAAGCAGTGTGGAAAATACATGGGGGTGTGTTTCAGTGAGTAAAGAGAAGAATTTCTTAACAGTTTTCTGTGTTTTTCTGGGTTGTACCTGCTGAAACTCAAATATTAAATATTAAATAAATGTCAGTTTTGTTTTTGTCAGACAGCAGCTGCAGTTTATAGAGATGCTGACCTCACAGAATGACTGTGTTCTGAGTTTAGACATTGTGCTTCTCTCACACACTCAAGCTCAACCAAAATAAATGTAAGATATTTAACTAGGCTGGTCTAGTTGTGTAATTGTTTTGTCAAGGCTAGTCTACTACTGTTCTGCTATATTTATAAACAAATATGGATGTATTTCTAAACATTTTTACATTTGTTTTCCATTAATAATCAAGTGCAATACAACAACAACAACAATAATAATAAACAGTTATTTAAATAATTAAACCACAATTGAATTGAAACAATTTAATAATAAATCATATACTGTTTGTATAAAATGGATGGCTGACTCAAACTCAGACACTGTTGGGACTGTTTATGTTTAAACTGAAAAATCACAGGGCATCACTTTTCACTGTAATGCTATCAGTCATATAAATAACGTTCATGTTTGTGCCGTGTCTCATCCGGTGCTCTCTCTCTCTCTCTCTCTCTCTCTCTGCATTGTGAAAGGAAGAGGTATTGCCTAATAAGCACATGAGTAGCTGGAAGCATTTGTATATACTTGCGGCATATATGGAAAGTGATTCTTTTCCACAGTCACATCAGAGCGAGTCCAGAATACTCCATCTTTTTCATTAAGGAGGTGGCATGTGTTTGGAATGACTCAGATAAACCTTAAAAGAGAGCAATCTGACAATCTCCTGTTGCCCTAAATAGCACGGAGAGGATGAAAAGAGCAGCCAGTTTATCATTATTACCCCACCACAAAAATGACTGTTTACTCTGATATTTCAGAGCTTGAGGTGCAAAACGACACCCATTTACAAACCTTAGAAATGTAATGAGTGCCATCTATTGGTCGATAATATTACTGCTCGTGTTTAAATAAGACGTTTGTGTACATCTGCCGTTTAGTTATATTCTGTATCGCTCTTAAGAAATCTTCTTCTATATAAAAAAGCCTCTTATTTTAAAATGGTATTTAAACACAGAATATCAAGGCTTTTAACAAAAACATAAGTGTTTATTTGTTCTTAAAATACATTGACTACATTCAATGATCAGCTTACTAATGTAAGAGAGATTTTATAATAAAATAAACAATATATGAAATACAAGTAGTGATAAAAACATTGATGGTGTGCTTTCGATACAACTATATAATATAGTGAATTTGTGAAAGGCAATAGTATTTAACACAATACTGGTGGAGTCAAAACCTCTAACTGTTTAATTCTTTTTTTTTGTATGCTACATATACATTCTTTACCATATGTAGAAAAACAGTCTTCACTGTTTCTGGTCATAACATCCCTTTCCTGTCAGTCCTTATCCTGTCTTTATGACTTCACAGGCAACCAATGCAATACAAGGTTCTCTTGAAGCGAACTTACAATCACCATTGTAACATTGTATTCTCGTGTCCTATGAAAATAAACGCCTTCTTTCCATTACAGCCCCCTGAGAGACAATGGGGCTGTATCTGTCATAGTTAATACATAGATGAACATAATGGGTGATCCGTAACTAAAAACACACATTTAAATGGGGATGTGGAAGGAGTCTTTGATCCACTGGTCCCGAGAATTCTGAGTGGGCTGAGGAAGAGTTAACACCGTCCCCCCACTCATCCCTTCATGTACATCTTCATCCTCCTCCTCTTCATCCTCAGAGTAGCCGTTTTCTGTGTTGAAGGAGCTCTCGCACAGAGAGGAGGATATGTCCTGGAAAGCGCCTTTGTATTCCTGTATGGACTCGTATAAAGACCACAACTGGCACAGCAGTGACATGTCTAACTGCCTGAGTCCCACCTACACGAGACAAAAATAAACGTAAGACATCTGCACGTGCTATAACATATGTACACGGAATCGTTTACAGATTACAGAAAAAGAATGGAGGTCAAACTATAGGACATCAATTAACACACAGTTAGGTGCACCTATAGAGGCGTTGTCCCGTCCCGGTCTTACCATCTCTTTGCGCAGCATGGCCAGCGCTGCGTCAAGACTTGCGGGTTTACTGCAGCCAAGAGAGTCGCTCACTCTTGACTTGCTGATGTCCGCCTGGATGCGGGTTCTCTTGCTGTGGACCTTCTCAATGTCCCTCCAGGATCCTCCGCTGGAGTTTAAAATGCCACTAAGACCTTTGGGTAACGGTGGCAGTCCCTCGATGGAGCAAACATTTCCAGCCGGACACTCCATTGGATTTGACTGAAACCCGTTCATTTCCTATTTCAGTCTTTTATTTGCAAAATATGTATCTTGACTGTTTTTTTTACAACCTACCTGGCGTAATGTTACTTTTGCATTTGTTTTCTAACACTAACAACACATCCAACGGAGATTAAAATGCTGTCCTGATATAAAGACGCTTATAACGGAGATCATATGTCGGTCCGTGTTCTCGTTTACGACTCCTCGCGTTATTACACTCGGATACGACCGCAGGTTTTAACTTAATTACTAGCTGCTCGTTTACTACTCTAGGAATAGATATTTACCTCTTTAAGTCTTACAGTCGCCGCACTTCCATAAGAGGTTTGCGTTCAACTCCCTATTTTATTCCCTCGTTAAACAGCGTATAAATCTACAACAGCTTATAAAAAAGCTGCCTCTAAATAAAAGCGATAGGCCGTGCAGAAGAGATCAAGGAGCGCCGCTTTGTTTTCGTTCAACGTTTCCTTTTGTCTTGTATAGCTAAACCACGCCCACCTCGTTTCTCCGCCCAGTTCCGCATTTGGCCACAGCGTGGCGCTGTTTCTCATGCATAGTATAGCATTACATTAAAAAGGCTATAGATTCCTACGGTTTACGAAAGAGGTGAGCTAAACCATCAATGGCATATTAATCATTATAATATCTTCACCTGAGGCTCAACTGCGTTTTTTACAAGTCGAAAACTCTTTTAATGACACACATGTGATGTAACGAAGTAAATTCACCACCAAACAACAGAAGGGAATAGAAACCAGCCTTTGCAGCTCCAGCAGTGTATTTCAACACACAACACAGACACACACTCAGCTGCTTCAGAACAGATAAACAACCAAACACACCTCCTTTGAGTATGTTACTGTATATCTTATAAGTGCCGTCTGTGTTCCTCATATGTGTGTGTGAGTGTGTGTATAATTCAGTCTTATTAAAGCTGCAGTTCTTTCAAGCTGTGCAGAGATTCAGCGCAACCTCTGATCAGACTGCAGAGCTGAATACTAGCCTCCACCGACGCTGAATTTTGAAGCTCCTGTGTGGCCCATCTGAGTTTGTGTAGCACAGCCTCTTCTGCGTTTGATAGCGCCGGATGGTGGAGCAGTGTGTTGCTTGAGGGCCCTGATGGAAGTGCTGCCTGAAGAGGAGGGTTAGATGGCGGCGGAAAGGTAGAGTTGACCACTGGGGCAGATAGAGTGGGGGGTTGTATGTTCGGAAGGGGGCCTCTCAGCCCGGAAGCAGCCCCCTCGCAGTGCTCCGGCCTGGGTTGGCCGGTGATGGAGAGAGGGGGGTCACCGGATGAGGTTTCACTGGCTTCAGGGAGAGGCTGAGCCGCAAGCTGCCTCTCTCGTACCTGTGACAACGCAGCCTGGGCATTTAAAGCTATGGGCGGAGCCAAACAACAGTAAGACTCAAATGTCAGACTCACAATTAATAATGAACACACAGGAATATGAAAGTCACACCTGGGTTGTCTTTGTCAATATCTGAGTCCAGCTCCTGACAAGCAACACAGTAATTTTTCTTCTGCTTATCTTGCAGCAGAATTGTCTGAAAGAACACAGAATTAAAATGTATACACTGTGATCAATAACACAAATACACGTGATTAAAACAGAACTATAGTAAATATGCTTTTCTTAATGCAACACATTTTAAATCCAGCCTCTTTATTAATGCAAGTATAAGGAAACATCACCGGCTCTCACCCCACACAGCTCACAGCACTCTCCCAGCATCTTATATCCTTTCAACAGATAGTCTCCCATCAGCTTGCTGATCCTGTCCTGACGTTCCCGCCGGGCCTGGATCACCTTCATGTCCGCTTCGGATGGAGGTTCCCATTCAAAGTCCTCATCATCTACATCCATAAAGATACACAGAGCGCTTTATGAATCTTAAATATACTGGATTATAACTTACAATAGCAAAAAACGTATACAGACCCTACAGATGTGTGCTTAGTTTGACAATAACTGATGTTTCAATAATGCTTAAGACAGTATATATTTACATCCAGACTGAAGCGCTAACCTGCTAACTTAGTGTTATTTTAGTCGCACTACACGTGTCACTACTTTAGCAAGGCGGAAGTAAGTAACGTCTTGAAGATATTTAGGAGTCACATGTCGGGAAGAAAACAACAAAACAGGCAGAAATGTGATGTTATTCTAACTGTACCTGCGTTCAGGGCCATGCTTTCCTCATCAGCCGCCTCTAACACAGATAACGCTTCCTCCTCCAAACTTCGTGTTCAGGGCTGGTGATGCTGTAAAGTGACTAGCGCCCTCTAGCGACTCGAATGTAGTTCTGTTACATTATTTACAGTTGGGTCTAGATTTACATAGTATATTTGCAAGAATCAGATTTCCTTTCCTCCAATTAAATACAAGATGCTCTTTATAATTGTACTATTTTACAAATATACAATTCTCAGATCACCAGATTCATCGATCACCAGGTTAGTGTATTAAATACAATATGTTACGTCCCTGAGATGAGATGATCAATATGTACAGTAAGTTAAATGAAATATCTTACATTTGCATGCATTTTATTGCTTTCAGTAGCCATGAGTTATGTAAAAAATTGCATTTACTTAAGTATGCTTTTAAACAATCCCATTTATTATCATTATTTAATGCATCAGCTAAACACTGAATTGTATTAACTGAACCAATAAAAATGTAATTCCAAAACATCTTTAGACACACAACAGATTTTATGGTAATACTATGGCTTTGGTTTTGCCCACACAGGCCCAACAGGCTCCACCACAGTCTCTTCTCCAGCCACACCGTCCTCATGCCAGCGTCCGTGCCACAGAGAGCTGAGCCAGTGCAGAGTTCTCTCATCCCAGCTCTCTGGCAGCTGCAGCATGAGATAACCTGCAGAGATAATACCTGCTGCTGCCACCCGCACGTGACTCACCTGCAGCACTGCTAACACTAATGAATCCACAGCTTGTGACAGACAGACAGACAGACAGACAGGCACATTGTTACAAAGCAGCTGTACAAATGAAATATCCAAGGATATTTAACAGTTAAAAATGAAGATTTATTTGAAAATGGAAGTGTGTGAAAAGGAAGAAAATTAAATAGTAATAAAATAATTCACAAACAGACAGACAGACAAGTAGAAATAATACTGTATAAAAAGCTGAACAGCAGTCATACCTTTGAACATTTAAAAGGCTTTATAAGGTTAATTTACATTTAACAGTATTAAACACACACCTGCACTCGCTGGTACAGTCAGGAGAATTCCAAGTGAAATTAAACTGGGGTATGTAAACATGCCTCCCAAATTTACCAGCACATTGAAAACTTAAGAAAAAACAGGATAAAATTAGTTGGAAAACATAACAATTGAAAATATTACCTGTTATATAACTTCTTCCTTTACAAACATTATCGCATGTAATCATCAATAACATGATGTATAATGGACAACAAATCAAATCTGATAATATATTACCCAGTAGCAGAGATGCCATGACACACATCTGACTCCAGGGGATATTCTGAGAGGGAGGCCAGTATTCCACATGTGTGAGATAAAGCAGCACACACACCCAGGAGTGAAGTACAAAACTACACAGACCCACACAGGAGAACAACACACTGGCAGGGCCTGGCTGGATGTCCCCTACACGCTTTCTGAAAAGCACCTGATGAAAAAGCATATTTGTGTCAACAGATTTATAGAGCAATAAACTTATAATAACCAAAGCAATACACTGAATGCTGAACACACACACACACACACACAATGACCTTGAATAATGCAGAGGTTGAAGCTGAGGCAACTCCTAGTGCAACTCCTGTGATTGAGTCGCTATGGAAACCATCTGCATAAGCCATCATAACAATGCCAGTGATAGACAGAATGACAGCCACAATCTGAAAGAAAAAAGACAACAGATTTAATCAATAGGCAAGGTTGGTGAACAAAAAGTTATTTAGTTTAACTTGTTTGCTGTTTTTATGTAGGTTTTAAACAGTCTGGCTTTTCTAGCTAAGCTAGTTTAAGCTAATTAACAAGCTAGTCTTCAAGCTAGACTCCATTAATAGCAACAAACAGACCAGCTAAAACTAGCAGACCAGGTGAGACTGGTTTTAGCATTTTTATTGAACTTTTTTAACAGTGGTAACTTTGAATTAAAAAGGCTTGTTTTAATGTAACACCATTACAAGACCAAAACAAAACCATTCTTTGGGAGTTTTTTCGATCCCCTTTGAACTCTCACCCTGACGCCCATGAAGCGATCCTTGAGTCCAATCCAGGACAGCAGGAAAACAAAAGCCTGACCACAGCAGAGGACGGCACTCACGTCCACTTTGGATATGTGACCAAGCGCCAACAAGAACAGATATCCAGATAAACTCCACAGCACGGAGAATGGCGTTGCCCCTTTAAGAACAGCCTTCACTGTTAACTCCTCACCCAGAAACCTGCTACACTTTCTGAATGTGTAAAGAAATTAAGATATACACAGCATGTCAGATTCAAGCACATTCATTTAAAACAAACCTAAGGCAGAACTCTCTGTAACACAAAATTGTATCAGTAGGGATACAGGAATATAAGAAAGATGTTGTCAAAGTTAAACACAGTTAAAACACTGTCTTGATATAATAGTAATTACTTTCCTGATAATGGGCTGGTGGCCAAACATGGTTTCATTAATGAAAAGTGACCTTTTCTTTATCTCTAATAGAAGTTGGGAGGATTAGGGATTAGTGCACTAAACAGCTTTTAGGATAATGTGTTAAAACAAGATTTATATAGTTTATATAGATTAAACAAATACAAAAACGTTTCTGTATAGTTTCTGTAGAATAATATAGAAACTAATACAGAAATAACAGTCTAAGCATCCTGATATCAACATGTTATAAATACTGTAAAATAATAAATGGCTCATTAAACTTAGTCTAATATTCATGAGCAGATTTTCGAACCTGAACTCTGTGGTTGGCAACAGTTTGTGTTTCCCCGCAAGAAGATGAGACAGATAGTAGAGCGGAAAAAACACGATATTCCAGATGCTGCAGAACCAAATGATGAAAAACGGGGTTGGTTGTTTTATGAGAGTTTCTTTAGCAGTGTGAGTCCCCCAGGCCCAGGAAAGCGCTAAACAAACTCCTGAAACGACCCCACATGCCGCCCTCCACACAGCTCTACACGAGCACCGAGCGCAGACGCGTCCAGCGCGTCGGTTTGCGTCACAACCACCCAGACCTTCATTTTCCTCCGGAATATTTTCACCCTGAAGGTCCTTTTCAGTCGCTAAAAGTAAAACACAAATAGAAAGTTAAATAAACACCGTTGATACGGTTCCTAACCAATTTCTTGTTTAATACTAATGTTTGAGAGTAATTAAGCAATGCAAATACGCCAAAGAGAGGATTAGAATTAAATAAGTCAATTTAAGAAATAAAAACGTAAGGACCTGGTGCGGTGGGCAGGTGACGTGTGATGGGCACAGGTCCGGAGACAGGCGATATCTTGGCTGACAGTTTGTTCATTATTTGCCGTGCTGTCTAACAAAGCCCTCACCTGTGGGTCAGGGGTTTGAGTCTCTGTCCACGGACTGGTAATATGTCTCAAGTAAACACACATGCCCAGTGATCCCGCAGTAAATGCAGATTACTGCAGATTCGTCTGTGATTACAAAGCTGAGACTCACTATGTTAAATAAAGGCTGTTACAGTAATGCTTACGGTAGCTGTTTGTTTGTTGTGTGGGTACCAAATACAGAATATTGTTATTAAAACAAAACTGAAACATACCGTTTTTTCTAACAATTTTAGTATTGTTAAGTATTAATCCTCCAATTTCGTTATTATTTTTAATAAAAGTAACTATTTTAATAAATAGTTTCAACATTTATCTTTGTAGATACAATTTCTATATTAATTTCTATGTGTATATAATATACATTTAACATTTTGTGTAAATCTATGAATCGAATGTGACACAATCATGACATGAATTCTTCCATTGGTTTTCAATGGAACAAACATTATCTAAGACAGACAGACAGACAGACAGACAGTGTATCAGACAGTGTTTCAAGTCAAAAAAGTGTATCAAAAGTTTTGCAAAAGGTTTTGTGCCACTGGATATTTTGTCTCTGATAAATATACCATAAGTGTTAGTGCGACTGAAAGTCATTGATTTGCTGCTCCTCTGTTTTTATTCATTCCAGTGTTATCATCAGGGATAGGTTTTAATTTAAACTATAATTACATAATGCTTGTCAACTCGGAGAAGTCAGTGAAAACAAATGGTCAAAGAATGTTTTAGAGGTATTTTATTTGGTTCAATGACTCTGGAGTCCACAAAATAAACATGACAAAACAAACATTACATTTAGTCAAACCTCTGCCATTTAAATAAGCTGGTCTACACAACACTATAGACTCTATAGTCACAATCATACATAACAAGGTCATTAACTTCCATACAGTCTGAAATGCATCACTTAGACACGTTTGGTGACCTATAGATTAATGTATGGAAAAGATAACGGCCTTTAGGAAGCACTTTCACAAACAAGTGACAAACAACTCCATGTTATTCCTGAACCTATAGGCAACAATTCATCAACACACGTCTTCAAGTTATGTTTATGTTTAAAACCATGTATTGAGTTTTTATTAGTATGACTTTACAAACTTTACTAAGTGATGCTAATGTGTGTTCCTCTATTGTAGTTTGTAGTGAAATATTATTGTCTGATACACCTTCATTGCTTCTTATTGGCTATGCAACCTTTTCTTCTGGTGTCTCTCTGTGCTGAGGGAACGTACTCAAGACATCAGTCCTGCTGCGATTGTTCACTCTGTGGAGGTTGCAGAGAAGGTTAGAAACTTCATCAGATCTTCATGCTACCGTTGTTTAATAAGGTTCCAGGTGTGATGCTTAGGAACATTTGTTTACCTGTGGGTTTGGGATGCATCAGGGTAAGAGGAAGTTCAACCGTGACGTCACTGAAAGAGAAAGAACAGGTTAAATATGTAATAAAAGATTATGTATAATGTAGTTCCATTGGTGTTTATTTTGGATTCACCTCGCTGTCAGACCCCCCAGCAAACTGTAAAAACACATAAAAAACACACAGATCAGTATTAGTGTATATCAGTGTGATATATATAGTATTATAATAAGCTTTAAGTGTTATATTATAATGCTGCTCTTCAAGCAGCAAGCAGTTCAGCAGCCTCACCCTCCTCCTGACACCATGAGGTTCACTTTAATCTTGTAGGATACCAGGATTCCCAGAACCTCCTTATCCATCCCTGTCCTTAATCTGAGAACGAGAAGTTCAGAGGACTTGAGAAGTGTGATGCTTATTTGGTTCATTTTAAATCTCGTGTAAATATGTCAAAAACCTACATGGTGGTGGAGGCCAGGTTAGTGTCCTCATCTTTAAGTCGGCCGTCCAGCGCCAAGCCACGTTTCTCCTTGTTGTTTGCCAGCAAAGGAGTTATTGAGAGGGTTTTCTCAAAGTTGGCGTTGCCCTCAATGGTTTCCCTATAGAGAGCATTTAAATCAGCTAGTTTAGAGACACAAACGTGAACGTTAGCACACATGCTAATCGCTGTAGAGGGAAACAACACTCACGAAAACTCTTCACACAGCACATTCTTTGTGTATTTGTCGGCTGAATAGAGAACAACGTCTGTGGTTTGGTCAACTGTGAGGATAATAAACAGCATGAAATAAAAACAATGTTTTTATTGAACAATACAGCTGTATACAGTACAATGGGGTCCAGAAGTTTATCAGAAATGATTGCAAATATCAAAATTACAAATAAGTGGAATCTTTTAACATTTGATTAGAGACAGAGAAAAAAATGTTTTTAAATCATTTAACATCATACTTTGTTTAGATTACTTTCAGATTTAAATACTATTTGCTTTAAATACTATTTTACTATTTTCAGTATCTGTTAGACTATAAATTGCTGAATTGCTGAAATGGCTTTTGTTCACCTGTAATCTTGATTTTCTTTACAACTTTGTTGGTCTCGTTCTTCACTTTAATGTTGATAGGAATGGCATCTCCATGATAGTAAATCTGTTTTAAAAGAGAAACACACATGATTTGTATTTGCTAACTGGTAAATACAAACAATAATGCTAAAAGCACATATCAGCGCAAAGGCAGCTAGCATACATCTTTGTCCAGAGACGCCTCCAGAAGAACAGGCTTATCAGACATCATGAAGCTCTTGCAGAGCTCAGCCTTCTGTCCTGATCCGGTGTTATCAGGAGCAAACTGGATCTTACGAATGATGAGACGGCAGGTGTCCCTGTGGGTTGTGAAAAAAACATAACGGTTGTAAAATTTACACTAAAAGGAATAAAAACGTGAACCAACAACCACATACTTCTTATCAACTTTCTCATCGGGGTCATCCGCTGATTTGGCCAAGTAAGCTTTAACCTCAAAGTCAACCCCACAAGCCTGTAAGAACAGAAAACTTGTTTAGCTTCATAGAACGCATTTCTGTGAAGATAGTATATCAGTGGCTTGTTTAATCTGACCTTTCCCTTGTCGTCTGGGCCGGGCTGAAGGGTAACAGAGCATGGCAAGTTGGTTGGAATCTGAAACAAAAAATCAATTTACATTTACAAAACACAGTGCTGTGGCATTGTGGTAAATGCATGTGTATGCATTGAGCTGTGGTGCTCAAATGGGAAATGAAGGTTTGAACTCCACACTTTCTGCAGCCTATGCAATCAATGCATGAAAAATAAAGGCTATTTATTTTGAATGACGTTAAAGGTGACTTACATTGAAAGTGAAGGCATGACCTTGTTCCCCAGCTTTGGTCATGATAGTGTTGTGCATCTCTGTCAGTGCTGGTTTGTGGCCAGCATCAGGATACAGCTGTATGTGCTGAATCCAGATGTCTTTTCTGAAGGAGAGTCCAATCACATCCAGATCTTCACGACCGTATCGGAAGGCACAGGCCAGCTGAACCCAGACTGTGGAAAGACACATTGTCAACATTGGTTTTCCATTAATCCATCTGGTTATGAAGTAAAAATAATGACTTAATAGTTAAAATAATGTAGTGACTGTAAATGTATGCACAATGCACTATTTGCACCAGGAAACAGACAAAGGATATTGTATTTTACAATACTACTAATCCTATATACAGGGCCTGTAAAAAAATTATACAGATACACTATACAGTTATTGTGTTATGTACTATTGTATCATAGAAAATCTTAATAGAATTAAAATGCAAATAGTGTATGTTAACATTTACACTGTGATGATAATCAATGTTTACATTGAAAAAAAACCCTCATAATAGCCTCAGCAGACAGTGTGTGTCAAGTGTTAAAACAGATTGAAAATACCTTTTCTGTCCCCAAGGTCTGTAGGGTCAATTTTCAGCACACCGTCTGTTTTAAACACAAAGAACACAGAACATTTATGTTATTAAGATATATTTAAATTATTAATTAGGGATATTAGGCAAGCCTCAGTCTGTTTGCTGACAGTTTCTCACCAACAGCGTCCACAATGTCAATATGATCCACATAGTCTCTCTTCCCCAGGTAGAGAGTGAGCTGTGAGGAAGCAAAAAATACAACTCAAGGATTTTCGTCAATTCAGAAATACATTTGCAACAGCAAATGAGCAGCAAAGTGTTCCAGAGTTCATTCATACCTGTCCATTTCCACTGGTCTTTTTATAAACCCTGGATAAAAAAAGAAATAAACAGTATAAGGAAACAATAGGATGCACAAGAGGAGTCCGCTGAGGTTGCCTGTTTTATTTTGTCTGTTTGAGGTATTAACCTCTTTTTGCACCTCAATCTGGCAACGTGACTCTGCACCTTTGATGTCTGTGCATTCATCACGTTGATAATGCTTAGCATTTTAAAGCTTAGCCCTGGAATACCCTGTGCTGTAATTCAGGCTCCATGAATGGAGACAGCTTGTGTTTACTCCAGAGACTGTGCCTGATAATTGATTGTGACTGTCAGCTTATGACACGTTCAGGCTGGACCTCTGTGAATGTTTTCAGTTCTGAACTTCTGCAGGTACAGAACATTAGGTGCTGTAAGATACACACATCTAAGTCTGTTACTGCAATAACATTGATAATAATGATTTTGCCATTTAATATTTTGTCAAAACATGTTTAAAAATATATATTTAATACCCACAAAAATGCAAAATAGAGAAAGATGTCATGAATATAATTATATTAAAAATATAATCACTAGGAACAGAATACTGTACACATACAGTATATGGTAAAAATAACATAAAAAGTTTTATTGCTGACAAACCACAGCAATACTTTTCATTTCATATGTAGGCGGCATAACATTTCTGAAAAATAAAATTTGAAGAATACTTACTTGTCAGACATTGTAGAAAGACGGTTCTCTAAAAATAAAGGAAACAAAGGAGAAATATTGAGAAATCTTGTGACATCTGATAAAACTGATGTTTTGTGATGTAACAATGTGAAGGGTCTCTCATTGGACAAGCGTGTGTGTATGTATCTCTACTGTATATACATCATCTCACTGTCTGTGTGTTGGTCCTCACTCATCAGTGTGCATGTACATCGCATAAAGTGTGTTTTTGTGTGTTACTGCAGAGATAATCTTATCCAATTAGATTACAGCAGAATTTGTATCTGAGCCGAATCTTAGAACAGAGTTAAGCCTGAACAGCACAACTCAATCTGGTAGATTTAGATGCTCCGCCATAAACCTCCCTGAACATATAAACGTATCCAGGAATGTAAATATTCAGGATATATATATATATATATATATATATATATATTGATAGATAGATAGATAGATAGATAGATAAAGAGAGAGAGATAGACAGGTCACATATTACCTTTTCAAACCTTTTTATAGTTATTAATCTGGATTAGTGCTTCTGTCAGATGTAAAACCTATGAGGTTTACAGGTGCACAGCATGAGGTTTAATGTACTGCTGCTTATCTCTGTGAAATATCAATTTAGTTGATTGAAAAGGTTTTACTGCAAGAAAATCTACATGCTGTCAACTTAACCTGCTTACACAATGAAATGAATAAATGAATAAAAATAAATATTCAATCGTCCCTGCTGTGTGTTGATAATGTCAAAGAAAATAATTAATCAAGCCTGTTGCTTTATTTATCCACTAGTGTGCATTGCACTAGTGCAATATTGTCCTTCATTCTACAACAGTATATTATAGCTATTAGAATTAGTTTACACTAAGCACACTAACTGTTACCGAACCTGTGCTATTGTGAGGTAAAGTTGTTTGCTCTGTTACCTGTTCACTGAAGGTGCTGAGGTCTCCTGGCTCTCTCCGGTAGCCCGTCTGCTGTTGTCAGAGAATGCGAACGACACTGGAAGCTCCCTAGTTTTATACCCAGACCTTTGCCCCATCCCCTAGCCTGCACTGCCCTGTTTTGGACGCCGTCGTCTTTCTGTCAATCCAATTAACCACTTTACCTGCTATTTAAAGCTACAACGGGTATATAAATAAAAATGGGGAATTAAACCGAAGAATGAATCTGTGGCGGATTGCAATGGTGTAATCCAAGGTTTGTGCATTTTCCATGTGTGAGAATTAAAGTAAGTTTAGGAGAAATTACTTCTTTTTGGATACATTTTGTACTTGGAGTTAGAATGTAGGCAGATTTACAATTGACTTGAACCATTAAGCCTTAAATGCCAACAGATTTAGAGGTACTTTCTATGTACTGAGATGTACTGACAGTGTATTGGATGAAGTAATGCTATATACTGAATTATCACGTGTGCCAAAAGTCAACTGTTAAAGTTATTTCTTGACTGCTAATTGGTTAAACTTTTGACCAAGAAAAGTGCACCAGTCATCTATGTGATAAATTAAACCCATGCTGAAAGCAATAACTCATGAATAATTCATGAATTTTTGACAACAAACCAAATATAAAGTGTTTCCAGTCCCATTTAAATAACTTCATACGTTTCCACTAATTTTTGATAGAGCAAAAATCTTTACATAACTTTTGATTTTGAATGACATAAAACCTATTATAATCAGACTTTATTACCGGGCCTTCTTCCTATGTTTTAATTTATAATATATAACATATAACATTCATATTCTTTTTATAACTTATTCCAACTTCATATTTCCTTTTATTGGTTATTGTTATATAGTTTAAGTGTAAAATATTACAGTGGTGTGCAGTTGGTTTGTCTTGTATTACACAAGGGTTAATGTGACTCACCACAGCGGTGAGTGATGATCACAACTTATTTTAAACATCAGTAACAAGATTTAGTAGCAAAATAGAGTTGAATTCCTAAATATAGGCAACGCAAGCAATTACCCTGTAGCTTAACATAGACATGCTTAATATAAAAACACTTCAACCTCATGACACATGATGCTACATCAAGCCATGATCAACCAATCAACCATGATTACAAAAATTCCAGACATTTAAGGTGGAATTCCCTCTCCTGACTCCGGATGGATTCCAGACCCCTGAAAACCCAGTGACCCCTGGAACAAGACTAAAATACACGTGTTGGTCTTCAGGTTTTTTTTTAATCTTTTTTATTTACCTGCTTATCTTTGATATATACACATATATTGATTCAGACTGCCAGCATGTAAAAATACAATTTTTATCAAACATGACATTTCCATCCATCCACACTTTCATCCAATCAGGTTAAAGTATCCTTGTCCAATGCTGTTTATGTAAAAGCTTTCCACCAATCCCAGGAATCAAGCAGTCAGGTGGCTCATGTCTCACTGGTGCAAGTATTGGCACCCTGAGAACATCTGTCAGGTGTGTAATCCACTTACTGCTAAGCATTCACTTAAATAGCATCACTTCAGTCAAAACATTATATTAAGCCTATATGTATTTATTTTTGGACTTTCAGAAAACCTAAACAAATGATCATAACTAACTGCCTAAAAACTATGAATAGAAATGTTTTGTTAAATTACATTTAAACTTAACATGGCTTAAAACGAGTTATTAAAACAACTACAATATTTAAGATAAAACATTTTAATGAGTTATATAGTCACTTACTAAAATAGGCTTGATGTATTACAGGAATTTAGTAAGAAAATATATCCATTTATATTTGAAGTATTGTAAAGATTTAAAGGCTCAGGGGACAGACTTGTTGAGAAGAGGTTTAGTCCTGCCAATAGTGTCAAAGAGCACAGTGTGGATTTAATGACAAAATGAACTTATCATTTGTAAATGATGCATGTTAACCACTGTTCACATCACTTTTACACTGCTAGAGTGTAAAAATCTCAATGTTTTGTTAATTACATTCATATTTTATTGCCTTTATTTTCTTTTAGCTCTTTTAAACATGCTGGAAAACAGTCATTGAATGTCTTAAACATTTACACTTATAACTTACACTTTATCTGAAATTATCTGAGGCATTTATGCATTGAGCAGACATTTTTATCCGAAGCACCTTCAGGGCAATGGGGACCATATATTTTGTTAGCCCTTGACCGCAAGATTGCTAACACATACTCTACCAGTTGAACTACAGGGACACACTGGCTAAGTTAACCCCCGAAGTGACAATACCATCGGTGTAAGCATTTAATAATCACTGCATCAAAATCACAACTTTTTACGGTAGCAATTCCTGTCGGGTGACTGATGACCAGTTTTGTCCAGGTTGTACTCCAGTTTACCTTAATCTGGCACAGATTGTTTTAGAGTTAAGCTTTCCTAATCTGTCTGTACTCCCACTTTTCCTGTAATGAGATTGCATCTACTGAGCACAGACGATGGATTCCCTCTTCATTAGAAAGTGCTGGCAGTCCTGTAGAAGAAAACAAATGTCACTCAAACAAAGTAAGGAGCTCTGAACTTTGACCTGACCTTCAGTAAATACTCAAGGATCTTCTTGGCATTTACAGCTTCCATGTCCACTGCGATTAAGCTCTTAAATCTGTGTTCTGGACATTCAGACGGGCTGAAACGACAGATGCAGCTATTCAAAATATGTCTTCTTTCCTGCATTGGCTTTAATAGGTGTTACAAAGACTCTTTAAAGACTGAAAACAACACAAGGGGTTTATTTGTTGTTACTTTAGACTGAAAAACATTTGATTTATATAGATATAAACATTAGAATTGGGAGGATAATATTTAACAGTCTGCTTTTTTTAATCACTGCAGTCATTTTAATATTAGTACGGCCTGTATATCTTTCTGTCACACAAGTCTTTCATTTGATACGACAAGTCGATTATGTGGATTTGTATTGATATTGTTTTAAGTTCAAGTTCAAGATGCTTATACAGAATAAAACAATCTTTTATATGACGTGAAGTCTTGGAGGGCAAATCAGACATCAGGTCACAGTGTTAAAACCAGCCATTAATTTCAGACAGATTTAATATTTTATATCTAGTTATTGTCAAATTTAATAAGATGCCCTTTAAAGGCCAATAGACGCTTACAAGGCTGACCTTGTTAATTTTGTTGATTTAACTCCATTTTCATGAAACATGCCATGTTTAATGAATTCCCTGCCTGCCTGTACTGTTCAGATGGTAATGGTGGACTCACTGACCGATCTGCTTCACTTCATTAATGAAAATTAACTGAACACTGAGTTTGGTGGGTGCAGAAACACGCGAATATAACTTTGGATGAGTATTTGTTGACCTACAATCGTGATGACTAATGCTTTGCCATTTGTTTGTGCTGCCCCTGTAGGCCATAGAGAGTTTTGCTGACCTTCATCAATAAACACTTATGAAGAAGATGAAAAGAAAACACACGTCTGATTTTCAGTTCTGGTTCAGCCCAAATACTATTTAGTACCACACAGCAGAAATATTATATGCTAACTGGATGTTAATTAGCTGCAGATTTGTTATTTAATTCAATGCCTGGCCTTTGGTATCTTCACAATTATTTTGAGATCCACTGATAATAATAACTGCTGATGTCTTTCATTGTTGTAGAATAAAAGAATAAGCTTTTGGTATTACAGTTTACACATACAGTTGATACAGTACATATAGTAGACAAAGTGCATCTTTTATAGCTGTTGTGCCCCAACAGTTCAGCGCTGCAACACATGCATAAACGATTCAGAGCATGTATAGATTATATATGTGGTTGTATTTGTACAGACTGTACGTATCTGCCCGCTAACCAACTCCTGGTGTGAATAAGTTGCAGTCCAAAGAGTCCTCACACACACATACACACACACACACACACAACAATGTGCAAAGTTATGTTCATGCACAACTTTATAATATCTCAACTGTTTCCCCTAGTCGACAATTAAATAAGATCAAGAGCAATTTGATCTTATGTCTCCGGCTTCAGAGAAATGTTCTCTCCTGAGAAATCCCTGACCTCAGTAATCCCATAAAATAATCTCAGAGTTTCAGATGAATTGAGATTTCATATCATATTCTTCTGAGAATTAAATATTTTACATTATTCTAAGTCACTTTAAGGCCTCCTGGTTGAGAAACACTGTTTTGGACAATGCTTACCTTGTGTTCAACCCAGAATATTCCAGTGAGAAGCTTTTAAATTTTGAATTGAATGAGGAAAATTGTAGCTGTCTGTCTTACAGCAGTGTCTTTAATCCTTGTGTCTGTTTCTCACCAGTCTTAACATCTTTCTGTCCTCATCTCATTCCATCTCTTTTTCCTCTTTTCTCTCCTTTCCCCATGCTTCCCTCTTTCCGCAGCCACATAATAAAGCAGCCAATTGAGACGGAAATAATCTGAATGTGAAGGAGCTGAATGAGACGTAGAGAATCTATGTTGAGGAGCTGCTGTCTGTTTTCTGGTTATGATGTAACTGAATTACACTGAAATAATCGGTTTGTGTTTTGTTTTCCCTGATCTCATTTACTTCACAGCTGTGATAAAGTCAATGACTTTTGAACACAACCGTTTAATGGTGTGGAGTCTAACAGAGACAGAAACTACAGAGTAGTTTTAAAAGGGCAAACTGTAGGCAAACTCTTCTGTCATATTTCTAAATGCTTTCACATTTACAAGTTGCAAGGTGGACTGTAGTTTTCTGCAGCTCACCTGGTAGAGCATGGTGCTTGCAACATGAAGGGCAAGGGTTCCAATCCCAGAGAATGCACATGCTTATAAAATGTACAGATTGAATCCATTGCAAGTCATGCATATCAATGACCCCTGTGAATGTTAAGTCATGCTATTATTCGGTCCTGGGTCAATACAAAGTGACTTTGTGGCAAATACTGTAACTTGGTTGGATGCACAGGTTTTGGCATCAACAACAAAAGATACAGAAGTGTTTTCTTTACTCTGTTTAAAATTTAATAAGCCTATTTATTATTAAGCAGTGAGTTGCTTTTTATTATTTGCACTTAGCACAGTTATTTTCCTGCTGTGCTGTTGTAGGGTTGTACATAGCAAGGAAAACTGTGCCAAATGCAAATAATATGATGTAACTATGACCTTACAGCATTAACACAACTGTGGTGAACATTATGTAATATTGCATTAAGGAAACATTATTGTAACCTTTTCTTCATGCTTTATAGAAAGAATATTTTCAGGTGTATGAGTGCTACTGCCAGAAAAAACCTCGGTCAAAGTTCTCAGAGACAATTATCTGATTCTGCATTAAGGGAGTTTAACACATAACACATAATAATAACTGATGTAAGGTGCTGATGCAAAAATGAATCAGACCCATGCTGAACTATTTTCACATCAAATGCTAATTGCTTTTTAAACTTCCTGTGTGTCTGATTAGGAACTACAGAAACACAGCGCCAACTCGCAGTATGCGTCTGAGCTGCAGGGGGCGCTAAATCACAGCCATCGAATCATCAAAGCAGGAACTCCAGCATCTAACTAGAACATCCGCACAAAGCTTCCAACATGCGACAATCCAAGACTGTCATCCCAGTCACACCACATGATCACACAAACAAACATAAAGTCAGTAAAACATAGCTGCCAAGTCAGCTGAGATTCCCATCTGCCATCATTTGGGATTGTGAATTATGTCTGATTTTAGAAGCAAAATGTTCTTTTGATACAAAATGAACAAATAACATTGATGCTATGATGATTTTCCACCTGCATTGATAAAGTGTGAAAACACAAACTTTACAATAACACACACACTTCATCGTTGCTAAGTATAATTACCAAAGAGTGCCATAAAAACTGTGTTTATGGTTATTAGCGAAGTGTTTAAGCTTATGGTAAAACAGCCAATAGGATAGGTTTTAAAACGTCATTATAATGCTGGAATAGACACCAGCTTTGTTTTTATTGATTTTTTTCACAGTTTGATGTGAGCAAACTGAAGTTATTGACATGTTTCAAAAATTCATAATCATTACTGACCCACAGAAAAAAAGAACTGTAGAGATCTCTTTAATATCTTTAGATATTAATAGAGACTTTTAAGCAAACTCTCAAAATATGCCTCTAGGGAAGGCTGGGATAAAATTTTGAAAGGTTGACAGTCTGTTAATATTTTATTTGAGAATTCAGCACATGCACCATATTTAGGTCAGTTCATGCCATTGAAATAAAACTGCTGGCTGGAGTATGAAGATACAAAATAAAATCTGCCTTTAATTTAATTCTAATATAATATTTGGGACGCTGTGTATCATTCTGAGTCACATGCCCTGTTCTGATTCCAGTAACATTGCTTATCCAGCACCATAATTCAATATATTCCAGTATAATTTTCCATTTCTAATATTGGTTATTGTTTTTAATGCCATTAGAATTGTTCATGCAAGTTCATTGTGCAATAATTTATTCAGTTACAGCTTTTCATAATAACATTAAAAATGTATTAGTAAATGCTTATATTAACAAGCTAAAATACTGTAGCTGTGTTGTTACTACAAGTTTATGTTAGCTTTTGCATTAACTAATGTTAACATACACAACCTTACTGTAAAATTACAGTAGAGTTTCTCTTACCTGCCAGAGAATCTCTCCTGGTATTGCCCTGCTTCCTTCAACAATTTTGCCTCCAACAATGCCATGGTCATTATTTGTGTTGTTTTTGATGGTGGGCAGAGTGGGACAGGAAGTAGTTCACTGCATGGACTGGCCTCCATTGAAAGGCTGTAGGACTGGCCTCTGTTGTATAAAAATCAATGAGTGGATCTTTTCTCCATTTTCAGCACTAATAAGGGCTCGTGTCCAAAGATTCAACAATGTTCCTTCCAAGACGCCCACAGGGGTACAGCCCTAAAAAACACAACAGTCACATTTGATTCACCAGCATTAGGATATGCTAAAATTAATGTTGAAATACAGAGTCACACTCAAATGTCAAACTCAAATCTTCCTCTGTATTGAGTGAGAAAAGTCATTATATGTAATATAAGATAAAGCCCCTCCCCCAAGTCACCACTGAGTAAATCATTAATTCTTGGAGAAACATGCAGAACATGTGACTGCGTTGTCAATAATATAAGACCTTAGATTATTGGCTGACAAATACCAATGGGCAGATCTGTCAATAAGGCAAGGTTAGCACTAAGGTCTCTTAGTGTGTTTATTAAGACACGCAATTTGCAGTTCTAATAATGACATAATCTAGATAACATGTAATAAGTGAAAATGGATTTCAGTACCTGTAGGTTCACAGGTTCCAGCGTCGGTCTGTAGCCATCATTCCATTCCATAGACTTTATCACAATGCAGAAATGCACACAGCCTCCATTATTTACATTACACTGTTTCGCCATTTTTGTACCAAAGTGACCCATAAAACAAAATATGGCTGCAGCAGAGAAAGAGTCACTGCATTGAAGGTAAGAATGTTTAGATAATACACAAATGCAGAGTTTGTACACAGATTTGTGTAACAATTAACAAAAATTTATTAATTAATTATTTTAATAATTACATTAATAAATAAAAACTAATACCAGTTCTTTTCATATAAGTGTTCCAAAATCTCCTTTGTAACAGAGACAAAGATAAAAGATATAGCTTAGCTATATATAGCTATAGGTTTTTAATAGATTGCATTTACATTTGACAAACACTTTTTTCCAAAGTGACTTACGTTGCATTCAAGCAAACATTTTATTGGTGTGAGACAAACCAGTTGAGCTATGGAATATGTTTAAGCTTCTCACGGTTTCTTTGTGGTCCTTAAACACCTCTCTGGCCTCTTCTAGACAGCGTTCCTCATAACATTCCATTTTCAGGTTGTCCGTCATCATCTCCTTTACCCGTGTTATAGCGTTTCTGTCTCCTCAGCAGAGAGCCAGCAAGCTCTCGGCACAAACACTGAGGCGTCATTTGCTTAACATTCATGTGTCATTCAGTGCCTTCCTGTTAGCTCCAGTGTTTGCTCCACACATGTTCTAGTGTTTGAATTATGTATTCTGGCACACATCAAAACCCACATTATGAATATATTATGTGTGTTAACATATATGAACAGACACCTATGTGTCTACAACATCTACACATCCTACACATGTCTACAACATCCATGAATGACTTATACTGAGTCAGAACTCACAACTGACACACAACTATTGACTTGGAAGTTGACAAATATTGACAAGATATTAACTAAAGCTGCTATCATAACTAATGTTCATAGCCTCTAACCGGCTACTGAAATACCAGTAAATAAAGATATTTCAATGGTAAATTTTTAAAACACATTTGGATCAATGTATAAACAGTGTCTTTGTTTTGTTTGCTTTTAGTCATTAGTCAGGTAAATGAGCTAACATCAGTTTTCCAAAAGAAACTTCATGAATTTTGCATGACAGTATCTTGTACCAAACAGGCAGACACATCTAGTTTATAATTTTAAACATTTATAGAGCTCACATCCAGCTATCCAATTCACAATAGCACTGACTTGAAATTTACCCTTTTATGTAACAAAGTTCTCTGTGGCAGTCAAACAGGAAGTATAAACTACATTATTTATGTTGCTCATGAATAGAAAAATGCAACATATGGTGGCAAAATTATGTGTTTAACCGTTTGCATACCATATGTCCTATGTTTTACATAAATTCCAGCAGAATACTTATGTATTGGGTTGGAATAGGTTAATAAGTTAAACTAATTCAGAGTGTTAGGCCTTGACATGATAAATTGTATGGTGGTTTGTAAGAACGTCATTTGCTTATTTATTTGACCTGTTCTCTGCATTTACTGCATGGAAACGTTGGATAAGCGATTTAATAAAGGTATGGGCTGATTCACAGCGTCTATTGAAATCAGTCTAACGACACCAATGAATGATTTTGCGTAATCGTGCCACGCAACTCAAAAGAGCCTGACTGAAGCAATGACGGTGGATAACGTCATTCATCACGTGGGTAAGTTTGGGGACTGGGCTTGACAACGAGACCTCAAAAGTGATACACAGCCATGTGGTCTGACTTACGTCGCGTCACAAAATTATTACATCATTAGCGCTCAAACTGTGCGACACTAAACCAGCGCTTTCAAACCGCGTGTTTTTAAACAAACTGCTGTTTCTCTTTGATTTTTCTACATATTTTTGACGCTTGCTTTGCTACCTTGTCTCTTGTCACATGAAACAAAGCGGAGCGCAATGCACACCTAACAGAACAAGATTATTATAACCACCAGGAAACGGTAAGAATTCAGTAACATTATAATATAATCCAGGACAAAACTAAATGTAAATTAAACGCATGTCTGTAACAAACCACCTTAAATCTCAAGTCATTTGATTTGTTGTGTGTGTTAAGTGTGTTTAGAAAAGCAATCGTACATTATTTACTTTAATGTCATGTGTAACATTCTTTCATTTAAAGTTTAAATATATATATATACATGGTTTTCATTATTAAACGACACTATTCCACGGTGAAACGTTTCTCTGTTACACAGCGGTTCCTGTAAGGAGGGGTTGGCCACTGTTGAACTAAAGAGCCAGTTTTAAATGATACGACCGATTTGGTGCGAGTTACCGTCTGGGATTCTTCGTCAAATCTGGGATCTATGAGCGGGAAAGCATTACTTAAGACTAAAGAAGACAAAGATGCAACCAAGGGTAAGACATCGCATGTGTAGTTTATACCAAGCAAGCACCAACATAGTGTGCCATTGTCTAATAAATGTGCTATATTGTTGTAAAAAGGGAATCTATTCGTGGTGCCTATTTAGGCTTATTACAAATAAATAAAACGATATCAAGCAAATCATAAATTATGCAATAAACTGGTACTGACAGTGATTACTTGTCTATCAACAGAAGCCTCTATAGATCGTAACCTCAGTTGTAAGTATATAAACACGGAAAACAAGTGCGTGAGATGTTTATTTGCGATCATATTGGAGATTGTGCGGTCACTTTAAATCTACAGTAAAAGCCAGGCGCGCTTTACGTGTGGCAAAAATAGCTTTGCTCTCTTCTCACACTTTACCAACGGAACAGCAAACGCTTTTCTTTAAGTAAAGCTTTCTTTATAAAGCAAGTAATCCATGCACAATTTGGGGATTATGTAGGTATTTCTTTCACTTGATAAAATGGATATGAATAGGGTTTGCACTCTGCGGGGTTCAGTTCATGGATGCAGTCTGGGCACCTATTGCCATGGAGACAAAAAAGGCGGAGAGAGGCTGCCTCATTAAAAATACATAGCATACTGTATGAAGCGGAGATGTGCTCTATTTTTTGTGTGTGCAGTGGTTTGGAAATAAAAGCATACTTTATTGTGTAACATTTTTCATATAAGATCAACAAGCATCCAAGTGCATATTTGAGTAGAATGTGTGTGTGTGTGTGTGTGTGTGTGTGTAGTTGGGTTTTCAGCATTACAGCCCCAAACCCCTGAGAGTGAGCTATAACAGTGAAGGATTACATCTGATTAAGTTGTTACAGGAAAAACTCATTAAAGTTTATTACGTCATGGAAAAACAATTGACACATCTACTCTGAGGCCATGTTAAATGAAGGGTCATTAAAACAGACATTATTTTTAGTTATGTTTAAAAGACCTCTGGGAATTTGGCTTAAATTAGGGAATATCTCAGGGTTCTTGTGACTTTTAATTAAACATGATGTTTATTTAGTGCGACTTCATTCATCATTAAATTATGTTCCTTGTGTTACACCGTTTGTGCCCATTTCTTCTTTTCTTGTCTTATGAAGGCATATGATATGTGAAGTTGACACTAATATCGCTGATGTGCTCGGTGGGAGCCTCTGTTGACTAGATTTAACATTGCAAGCCCCATAAAAACATTTTACGCCAATAATTTATCGTCTGTGATTTACACAAGACTTACACAAGAGACATGCCATTGTCTGGAGCTGTAGAACGAAAAGGTTCCTGATCTATATCTGTACTTTCTGATGCTGTACTTTCAAACATTTTACTAATCATATTATGTAATAAATTAGTCTTAGTAGTTTTAAAATAGCTGATTCTTTAGCAGATTTTCTATAGCATAGTTTCTTATAGCATAGTTCACCCAAAAAGAAAATGATGTAATTATTTACTCATGTTCATGTTGTTTGTTAATGCTTGGGCAGAAGTTTCAGGAAAATTGTCTTGCAGCCATTGCCATACATACAACAACAGTTAAAATTTACGTTTCCAAAAGGACCAAAACCAAAAAAAAACAATGAAACCACTAAAACAAATGTTCATGTATTATGCGGCCAAATAAGAGCTGCATAATTATTCTAAAAACATTCTACCTTTGTGTTCCACAGAAAACATCAACAATTATGCATTTACATTCAAAGCGACTTATGGTACATTAAAGCTATACAATTTATCAGTATGCATTCCCTGGGAATCGAACCCACAACCTTTGCGCTGCTAACACAATCCTCTACCAGCTGAGCTACAGAAACAAAAAGCATTTGGAATCACATGAGAGTGAATAAATTATTATTTTGGGTGAACTAAGTCTGTGCTTCTAAATCTGTTTTACCACCAGATGTCAGTATCATCTTTGAGAACTTGTGTGTTGAGTCGCTCTCTGCCTCCACCTGTGTGTGTACGTGCACCCTCGCATGCATCTGTACGTTAGTTTTATTAGTGTGTATATGATGTTTGTATTCATGCCATAACTTTTCCTAACATGTACTGCTTTTTCTTTATGTTGAAGTATACACAATTCAAGATGGGAAGGAATACATTCTATTGCGGGCAGAGTCAACTCAGTCTATTCCAGTAGATCAAAAAGAAAATTCACCATTTCATAATAAATGCCAGGAACTCTTTTGCTGTCCATTCTGGAAACTCTTTACTCTAAAGAAAAAAGAGAATATTGAAGGTTTGCTTATATAATAGCTTTATTGTGTCTGCCTAGCACCCAATATAAATATAAATGGCATCGGTTTGCACAACTCTTGTTGTTTGTTTGTTTTTGGTGAAAAATAAGGCTTTATTCACACTGCAAGGAAAACTAGATCTATTTAAACTGCAAATTACACGTGGCCAGGTCTGATTTTGCTCTGGTTAGACAGGCAGTCGCTATATTCTGCACGGCCACGTTTGTTGTCATAGTAACGACGCAAATATACGTAGCTGTATGATGTGTAAAATTTAGCAACAGGTGAAAAGACCAGCGATCTGATCGATCCGAAATGAGACGATTTAATCAAAATCTGATTTAAAACCACCTCTGAAAGTGACAATACGTCGAATTCCCACTTCCACGTGTTTCTTCCTGTTTAGACAACAAAAACCCAAACTGATTTGTGTTACATGACAACAACAGCCTCACGTCTGATCTGTTTTCTACCTGTGTGAGCATAGCTAAAATAAATCTTTAATATGCCCTCACCTCTAGATCCACACACACACCCTCCTTCCTGCATGCGTGCATTGATTTGTATTTCCAAGCCTGTTGTATTGTGCATTTCAGAAACACTCTGTCCACTCTATTTCACGTCTCTTAGCGCCATCTAGCGGTATCTTGTGAGATCTGCTTCGCCAGGGTGCGGCTGTTTTCTTTCTCTGAAAAAACAGGCTTATTGAACTCCAGGTTTAATTACGTGACGTATAATATCTGCCCCCAGAGGAAACCGGAATCAAGTCTTTTATGTTTTGCCAAATGGCCCATACCTGCAGCAAACTAAACTGCTTTATTCACATCACAATGGTGATCTTAATTTGCAATGCAGATGATCCAGATTAATTTTTGGTTAATTGTCATCTTGGCTGGGTTTGGTATTCATTATTTAACTGGGTAGTTTAATATACAAGGTAGTTTCTAAGTTATGCGAACTAAATACACGAACAAAGATTGTGATCTGTCACAGGATTCACATACAAATTCACAAATACACTACAATGTCACAATCAAATGATGAGAACAATTTGTGCATATTATTAATTTATGGTTTCTGTGCAGTGTGGTTTCTGGCTAATTCTTCCGTTTGTACTGATGGAATTATCACCGCAGTGGGCTTGTTAATAGCAAAATAATGAAGTCATTATCTGTAAAGAAATCAACAACAGAACAAAAGCACTTCAAATGAGCCCATTACCAGAGTTGTGCTAACATGAGAGATACAGAGACAGATAGCAGAGGACTTTGCATTAAACAGAGGCACACTGCATCAAACACAATGGGATTACGCAACACTCGTATATACAGTGACTGATATGATCATATATTTACATTAGATTAGATGCATTCGATTAGTACGGAAACGCGCTGGGTTTATTCGCATGTCGGTACAACACATAACAGGAAGGAAAGCCAGACTAATTTAATTCCTCCGTTTGAGAAAACCTTGTTTCCATTACGCCAATATCTCATTAGTCTCTGTGAACAGGGACGAACATGTGGCTGGTTCTGCCGAGTGGCTCAAAGGTTTCTAAAGTGTTCTTGGTTACTGGAGCTTGTGAAATACCCAGATCTCTGACATTTTTATTTACCAGGGTAGTATTTAAAAGCAGACTTCTTATCCTGATGTATTTTGTTCGTTGGCCTGCTGGTTCTCACGATTTGTCCACAATAACACTGTAATTTATTATCGACTGTAAGACGGTTTATATATATATTAAGACGTACAGCTGATATTCCGGTGGCTCTATTATGACATTTAAATTTAATTTCCCTCTTCAATTGCATCGCATTTTTATTCCGCTCACTCGCTTGCGCCCTCAAGCATAACATTTAAGTAAATCCTCGAGCGACAGAAACCAACATAATTCGTGATTAGGATTCATTTATCACTACAGAGGTTTAAGAGTTTCGCTCCAAAGACTTTCGCTCCCCTCGGCGCATCTCCTCGCTGTGAATGACCCTGAAAAGAACGCGGGTGTTGGCAGTATCACAAATGCAACTGATGAATCATTGATGAGGCGCCGTAAACTCATAGTGGTCTGTCAATAATAGCCGATAATGATCCGCTATGATCACGGGGCGGCTTTTAATGGACAGAATGCTCACCAGATTTAGTTGAAAGTTTGCAACGCGTGTGCTTTGCGCACACTGAAGAAGTGCGAGTAAAAACCTTCTCCAGATGCATAGCATGGCGTTTCCCTTAAGAAGATCAGTATCAGGTACAATTTTAGATATCTGTACCGCATCTAAGGGTCTTTATTTGTTAGAGTTCTACGCACGCATATATATTGTATGTATGCACTGAATACATATAATACGCTTAATGGCATGTTATGATGGTTTTATTTATTATTAAAAGAAAGGTGTGGGTCTTTGGTGCTGTCCGTGGTGCTGAAATTGCTACAGTTTTATTGAACTTAAGCAAAAGTGCTTCGACAGTTTATAGTTTTCCATCGAAGAGCGATTTGGTAAAACATGCATAAAATGATTTTGTTTTTACGTTAAACCTATAGATTTATTTCGTGCAGATAATATTTTTCTACTGCGCTTCCTATTTTTAAAGTAGATGGCACCGCCCATCTTTTCCTATATGTTCGAAAAGTCAAGAGAAACGTGTTACGTAACATATCTTGTCGTTGGCCTGTATAGAGTTTTTCTTCCTTGAGAGCAAACGGATCTATGTTATTCCCATAGGGTGTTTTATAAAGGTAGTAAGGCACATATATATCGAAATGCAATAAGTATTACGTTGATACGTTGCTACGTAACGTGCTTTAAAGTAAATGACACCTTTTAAACACACGCATAAATCACGTTACTAATTCAATGACTGTACAGTGCGATCAGACCGGACCACAAAATGTGCCGAATAGTGTAAAATCGTGCTGCTCTTAATTTCAGTTTGTACACAACGCCTTGTTGAAGACCACAGTCACGTCTCTCGGGCTGTCTGTCACCATGCAGCTCTCTGAATCCGTGATGCGGGAGCCACTGTGAGCCGAATGAGGTTCGTGCTGCAGAGAGGAGGAATCTCCGCACCAGTGGATGTGCATTTTTTTCTCCTAGCTGGTTTCACGGATCGCATTGCTGACCCTTGGAGACGGCAAAAATCCTGCGCTTCAAATAGTTCAGATGTGCGTTTTTGCACGCCTCTTAATTTCCATATTTTGGGCGGGCTTTGGTAATGGGGACGAGTCCATTAAGCACCTATGCAGATCTTCAGTGCTGAATACATGAGCACACTGCAGGGGGAAGCAGCAAAGACCACCGGGGAAATATAAACAGCGATGCCGATTAATCCACTCAGCTTCAATTAAAGGGTGGGATATTGAAAGCCAGGGATCCTGCCAATTTTCCGGCACAATTCTCTGCCTCGCTCTCTCCCGCCTGTTTCTCGCATGAAGAAAATATTTATTTATTTCTCGATGTGTTAACAGGTGCTCACATTTTTCTCAATCAGTTCATGTTTAGTACTTGGCCACTAGCCTCGGAATAGGGGAGCGCTGGATCATGGCACGATGGCAGTCGGTTCTTTCTCACGCAAACGCGCTGTTATAGACATCTGCACAAAAAAGCAACATTTTCTGGACGAGAGCTCGTTTTTCCCCGGAGAGAAGTGGGGCTGCTGTCCGGGATCTGCTGCAGCATGCCAGAGCACAACAACAAAAGCTGAATGAACTGTTTAGCTGCCATGAATGTTTAAAACTAAGTAATACGTATTTTTTCTGGACATGCTCGGTCCCTTTGGGGAAAAGGGGGAGTTCTGAAATGACTATTACGCAGTTCATCACGGAGCATTGATTTTTCTTTATCAGTGACAATGTTTTGAACACACGGAGGCTGGGACACACACAACGATTTGTGTGTGAGAGGTAGAGAGGTTTATAATCTGGGACGCGTCGCCACATCATAACGCCAAACTGGCTACAGCCGCAGCGATCGCCAGCTCCCTCATCCGGCAGAAGAGGCAGGCGAGGGAGCGAGAGAAAGCCAATGCCGGCCGCTGCGCCAGCAGCCCCAACAGGAGCATCGGCAACTGCGAGAAACCCAGCAGGCTCAACTTATTCTCACGCGTCAAACTCTTTGGCTCAAAGAAACGCAAGAGAAGGCGGCCAGGTCTGATGTTTTGTGTATTCTCCTTATCAGGCTGTACCCTAAAAGCCATCTTCATCCATCATCTTCATCATCATCTTCATAGTCACCATCATCTTCATCGTCATCGTTTTTGAAGTTTTCCAGATGAGTGTTTAACTCCATACTGTTTGAATGGGGTTTGAATAGGTGTGTACCAGGAGACATGACAAAAATCCACTGTTCAGAGTAACAAGACAAGAGATTTCACAGTTCACTGCTTTTGAACGCTGGCTTTCTTTAGAGCTAGAGCTGATGTTGCAATATCACCAGGGCACACAGCGCTGTCATCTTCTTTATATCATGCAGTCTACGCAGTCTGAGTCAGAGATCTGGTTATATAGATATGTTACATAGATAAGTGTGCCACTGTTTGGGTTATGCTGACTTCAATCTGACTTCAAATTAGTTCTTGTTGTCATTGGTCAATTGTTTTTTTGTCCATTTTGTCCCAACCTGATGTGGAATCCGGGCCGGTCTTTTATTATATTTAATATCTTTTAAGTAATGTTCAGTATACAATATATATATAAATGTAGGACATTTAATGCAATTAATAAAAGCAACACATTTTGACCTTATTTTGTAATTAATCCAGAGAATCTCCTGCAGATGTGAATTTTGATACTGAAAGCTTATAAGAATTAAAATTCAAAGACTTCATTAGAAAATCTACATTTTCTAATTAATAATTAATTGTTTAACTGCTTAAAGAAAAGTGAGGACTAAGAAAATGACTATAATTATCACCATTTACATAAAACAGAATGATGTTAATTATAATTGTCATCATTTATTTTTGCTGTCATTAACAATTTTACTTTAAGGTGAAAGTTTTTCAAACTAAATTTCATTGGCATTTAGCTACAGTCACATTGTTAGTGAATTTTCAGTGAGTCACATCAGTAGCTCGTTCAGTATTATGTAACCTTGGTACCGCTGCATGTTATCAACTAACAGACACCAGTGGTCCAGTATATACCCATCACCTGAACACTGAGGCTTGGCAAATGCTTGGATCCTGTTGGCACCAGCACACACTGTTTTTCTCAATGCACATTTTATAGTTTTTCAACAGTCGTTTCTTGGCTTTCACAAGCTGTTCCTTTTGTGCTGGATGTTCTCGTTTTCTTCAGCTCATATATTTTCCTGTTGCACGTCCCTCCTGTTCTGTCTGTCTCTCTCTCTCTTCGCCCTCTTCCTTACTGTTGTCCTCTCAATTCCACAGAGCCTCAGCTCAAGGGGATAGTCACCAAGCTGTACAGTCGACAAGGCTTCCATCTACAACTTCAAGCTGATGGGACCATTGATGGTACCAAAGAGGAAGATAATAGCTATGGTTTGTTCACCACTTGAGACAGGTTTAAACATGAGTAACATTACACATGTATGTCCCTTGGGTTTAAAGCTGTTTTGTTGTACTATGACCTCACAGCTATTTTCAACCTCATTCCTGTTGGGTTACGGGTGGTGGCCATACAGGGTGTCCAGACGAAGCTCTACCTGGCCATGAACAATGAAGGCTACCTGTACACCTCTGTGAGTACGCTTTGTTTTCTCCATAGTGCTTTCATGATGTTCTTCAGACGTGGACTTGGACAATCTGCTCATGAGTCCTTCTGAAATTCAAAGGGTGCTTCACACTTTATGGGTTCTTGTGAGGGCAGGGCTGTAGATATCCAACAATTTCTGTCTGAAGAGCAGCCTGCTCCTCTCAATGTAGTTAAATCAATGTCTCAGACAGCATCATGGATTGAAGCAACCTCACGCCTGAGGAGCCGAGCTGCTAACTTAAAGGTTGCAGGTCGGCTGCCAGACAGCAGCGATCAATGGGCTGAGGAGTTAATGAGAACCAACTGCTGCCTGAACACCATCTGCCTTTCGTACTTATTAAAGCTTTGGCTGATTACATTCAAAGAAGAGATAACAGACATATTTAGACACGCTTGTTAGCACCTCAGCATAAAATTTTTGGATAATTTAAACTTGATATAATTGTGTTTCTTGGACTATCTATAGAATGCTCATGGGAGATGATACGTCATCAAAAACCACACCGTACACGAAGTATTCACTTTCTGCTCAATACACACTCTGCAGTTATTTCAAACTAAAAATTACAATGCTGCTCCAATGCATATTCTGGTTTGCGAGTGCCTCTCTCCTATGATTAAATGCGTTATGGCGAAATGAATAATTTAGCGCAGCGCCAATAAGTGCTTCTGTCAGGTCAAAATGTAAATTTTAGCAACATTGCTGGCATTAGAAATGTAGAAGATTTGCAGTGTGGCTTTGATACACTTGGCCAGGTCAGGTTTGCCTGCAATACTGCATTCTTTCATAAAGCAGAAATGCATTACAAGAAAGTTTGTATCCGTGTATACCTTTGTGTAGGCTTGCCTCTGACTCTCCGCCCACAGGAACACTCAAACTCGCACCCATGTTTCTGGTGCATCTCCTTGTTGATTTTAAGAGGCTGTTTTCCCCAGAATGAATGTATTGATCTGCAACAATGAGTCAAAGTGTTTCAGGCCTCAGGAGTTTAATGGTAATCAATCTGTGCCACAAACAGGGATGAGAGCACAACAGACGACGTGCCACGCTGCTTAGAGCCCTTATTACAGCTCCAATCAGAAACATTTACATCAGATTTAACACCAAATTATAATGAGCAGATGGGCAGATATTGACACAGGCACATTTATACCATCAGTCTTCATCTTAAGCTCAAATATGTGTCTGTCTCATCACTACTCTACATCTGTCTTTACATACTGCAGTCAGTCATTATCTTAATCTGTATTTAGACTTGTTTACCAGTAAATATCTAATTATCCATAACCCTTCCATGCTGTTGAGAGCCAATTGGAGCCTGTGTAGACATTAACACAGATTTACTGCAACCTAATTAACTCATTCTTTGACATTCTTTATGGTTGTTTATGTAAGATCAATTGTTGGGGGAAAAGTCGAGATTTGTTGTTTACAAAGGTTAGCGGCACAGAACCATTAAAACAAAATGCATTTACATGAGATAACTTGCATCAGAGACGTGTATAGGATGTTGTAAGGATGTTTAAATATATTTCTTACAAGAAAAAATACTGAGTAGGATAAATGTGATTTTGCAGTGCAGACTCTCTCTCTAACTCGCTCATGCTTTCCTATGCAAACACACACACAAACACACACGCAGACACACACACACACGCAAACACACACACACATAAACACACACACGCAAACACACACACCTACGCAAACACACACACACAAATATTGCTCTTTCCCTCCCTATCTTTCTCTGTCCCCACTGATTATTTCTCTGTTGTCTTCTCAACCCATTTAACTCTCACAGGAGCACTTCACGCCAGAGTGCAAATTCAAAGAGTCAGTGTTTGAGAACTATTACGTGACATACTCATCAATGATCTATCGGCAGCAGCAGTCGGGCCGAGGCTGGTACCTGGGTCTCAACAAGGAAGGTCAAATTATGAAGGGCAACCACGTAAAGAAGACCAAACCGGCTGCACACTTCATCCCCAAACCTCTCAAAGGTTCGTTCAAGTGTCTCCAATACTGTTCCTCAGGCTGATAGCTTTCTAAAAATATCTACTTTAGACTGAGAAGATATTTTGATTGATTGTGGCACATGAATTTCAAGCAGTTTATAGCTTTCCAGCATGTGCACAAATCTGATTGGTGCTAGAGTCAGAAACCTAATTTATGCAATTACAAAAGGATGCACTCACTTGTACATACTTAATGTGTGTTCCCACAAACCTCAGTACAGGAGTTTTTCTTCAGTTAGCTAGCGATAAACATGTTGACAGCGACATATGGAAATCTTAAATATAGAAACACACATGCTGCAAAATTATGTTTAGGATTTTACAGATGTCACATATGTATATGCATACATGTGCATATATGCATGCAGTATTTTATACAGCACTTTATAATATATAATACTAGACTTAAACAGTGGGATAAGAAAATATGCTTTTAAGTTATATAAACTTCAAATAAACTATAGATTTAAATGCATACAAGTTCCTACATGACCATATTAAATTTTTTTGTATAGGGTTACTTGTGTTATAGATTTTGTTCTGAAACAGTTTGTGCTTAATTTACCCAGCTTTATTTGACCAGATTTATTTAACATACAGTCTCAAAACAGCTCATGCTCCAGTATTTAGTGTTTCTGTACTCTCCTTTAAGATAATGTTTCTGGGAAAGCTTATAAAATGCAGAACTTATGCAGGTTTTCTTTGCTTAAATTAAATTGGTGCCTTATCTTTCTCACAACTGGGTAAGTCAGAGGGGAAATCATAAAGCGCAGCTGCTTGTGTGCAGTCACCAGTGAAGCTCAAAAACTAACTCTGCTTGAGATGAGCTTTGGAGCTTCTTACAATCTGATTTAAACCAGAAGTTATGTGATATTAACCGGCACGAAGTTATTTTAATGCAATTAGATGTTTTGTGGCATGTAAGACCATTTCTGGCCACTGGAAAGTTGTTGCTCTACCAAAAATATCTACCAACCTTCCAGCACATGAACGTGTGAGAACTTTGTAAAAAGGCACATTCTTACATTATGTCCATTTTCCAGGTTTTAGCTACAGCCTGATTAAACTCAAGTGCCTCTAGCTTTCTAGTAACCTTGAAGCCCTCCATTAGCTTGTTCAGGCACGTCTAATTAGGGTTGGAGCTAAACTCTGGAGGAAACTAAATCATAAAGACCAAAGTTGTCCAGCCCTGCATTAAGGTCTGTCACTTGTGTGTCTGCCTTTTATAGTTGCCATGTACAGAGAGCCGTCACTCCACGATCTGACAGAGTTCTCGCGTTCTGGAAGCGGAACTCCAACCAAGAGCCGCAGTGCCTCGGCTATGCTCAATGGCGGCAAGACTTTGAGTCACAATGAGTCGACATAACAAGTCATAGGTCACGACTGCGGCCCACTGCTGTACGGCTGCTGTACGGACTCCACCATCAACTAAACAGCACAAACGTGTTTACAAGAGTGCAGTGAAACCCTTAGCTGGTCGCTAGCAAGTGTTTCCTGATATCACTGTGATGAGAACTCAAGTGCGAAATCTTTCCAAGAAAACTTACAATGTACAATCTTCTGCAGGTCAACCTTGTGAGACAAACAAACCAAGCCATCTTACTGATAAGGGGATGTGCGTCCGTTTGCGGGCAATCCCTGTTTCCATGTGTAGCATACAGAGCTGTGTTTCTCTCTTAGGTCTTTGCCTCTTCCACAACACTGTCACATAAATTTCTAGAACACCTACTTTTGTGTTTTGCTCCATTTTTTCATAGGGAAGCTAACTCAATAGTGCCAAGTCAGCGACAACATGACAATAGAAGCTTGTGAGACCCATTTATCGGTATATAGAAGCAGAATCCCAAAGGTTTTGGACATATGACAAAAGTCTCTCAGCTCAGCCTTTCTGATGCAGTTGTTATTGTACTTTTTAGAGCAGCTGATTTCCCCCTAGTGTCTCTTTAACTGTGTTTTTTAGTATCGTCACACGTTTCCATTGTGCAAATTGAACAGATTTAGAGTTTCGTCTGTCTGCACACCAAAGATGTCATTAGTCTCTTTGTATGGAGGTGAGTTCATTTGTCTCACGTCGGCTTTCTCAGACAGACGGTTGAGAATACTGTGAGAATGACTGTCTTGTAGAGGAATGTGAAGGCTACCCTTTGTTTGTGTGTGCTGTGTGTTTGTGTCTTTTGTGTGTATCTGTTTTTTGTCTCTGTTATTTTTTTAACTTTGTTTTCTCTTCCAATTTTGGAACCCAGTATCTTGGACAAAAAACTCAAATCAGAAAAGGTCTAAATTATTGATTCGTATCAAACCCGGTAAGATTTCTGTTGCAGAAAAACAGGGAAGTTTTTACTATTTTTTGTAAACGAAAACACAATGAAAGCAAATGAAAGAAAAACTATCCATCGCTTCAACAGGGCTAAGTAAGCATTAGTAAATGACTGATGTATGAACATTTACTTCTGTTAAAATCCACTTTATGGTCCTCGGTGGTCAGGCAGCAACCCCTGGTTAAACTTTGGGTCAAATTCCTCTTTCTCATGTATGTATGAGGCATATTTAATGCATGGGGGACAGTGGACGCTGCATGTTGTGTGGCTATGTATATTATCTTATAATATGGAACCATGTGCTCTAATGGATACCGGAGTAAAATACAAATGTATGTATATATATGCATTTTATCCTGCTACCTGCCCGTTTATTATTTGTTGTACAGTGAATAAGCTGCACCGAATAAAATGTTTTGTATGTTCAGAGCGTTCATGATGTTTGAGTATTAAAACATAGCGGACCTTTCACTTCGTACCATTTATACTTACAGTGTGTCAGTCATTCAAAACAACAGCAACGATAAATAAACTGTCTGTTTTTACATTAATACATGGCAGCCTGATTTAAAATACACACAACACTCACGAGAACACAGGTTCGAATTTGGCTCATGTAATGTCCCAATTCATTGCGCTCTAGTTGTATTTTTATGATTATCATATATATATATAACTACAGACAAAGCTAAAATAAGTCAATAATAATTATATGCATAATTAAAATTATAATCTGCTATGAATCTTTAATGCTGTACACACCTCTCAGATTACATTAGTAAAAAGCATTACTGTGCTTCTTTACATAGATACATTTTAAGAAAAAAAACAATAAGACCCTTCAATATAACTTTTGGCAATTGATTGCTTTCATATACTGTATATTCATATATCTTCTTATATCTCAAAAATGACGGATACATTTCATAATAGATTCCTTATGTAATGTTAAAATCATCAGTATTAATTTTAGTTTTTACATTTATCTCATTCTAAAAGCAAATATTACTGTGTTAAGTTATTAGTAAAACTGACTGACAAATATACTATTTAATTAAATTGATCCACACTTTTTGTAGCAGTTTATAGGTGGAAGTCTTCTCACCATTTGAACATGCAGAGTCAATGACTTTTATAACCCCTCAGGAATAAGCCCGATGTTCGCTTTGCCACCGCAGTGCATAAACAGCAGTGAATTCATCTGAATTTAAACCATAACTCGTGAATAAACATCAGGTCAGCGAGCGCTGTTTGATTTTTAAGTAGATAGTTCTACCTGTTTTCTATTCATGAATTCATATTGATGAAGACACTCTGAATGAAAAAATTGATTTCGTTGCGCTTTGCTTCACTGGTATAATGTTATGAAACCGTAATGATGGCTAATGCAAAACCTATTTGGAGAATCTGCTGTTGATTAATGTACTGTAAACTGAAATGATATATTAGACCATTCAAATCTATTAAAGTCCTAATACTCTGTACATACCTGACATCATCTTGTAATAAAAAAACATTAAATTAATATACTACAAAGTAGGCAAGCTAGTCTCAGTTTGATTACCTTTACAAATGACTGAAATATAACCAAGCATTTCAAAAAGCTCAATAATGTTAAACGGAGGACGTAAATTAAACTCAAATGATCTTGGCACTCTTATAGTGCATTAAGTATATCTGTGTATTTTCGTAAAATCACCAAAGCCACTGAAATATTCTCATAGGTCCAAGATTGAAAGATCCAAGCCCAAGTACCCAATATAAACATCATGTGCCTCCATAACTTCAGTAAATGCAAAGTTTCCCTATGTAAATATAGGATGTTACATCACCACTGCCCAGGCTAAGGCCATCAGATCCCATGTTAATATTTCATAGCCTGAAATGAATTTTGAATGAACTGGGCTTTCGTCCCCAATAAACCCAGTGAGACAGGATTATATGCCCATGGGTGAGATGCTAAAGACTTTGCATTCGTTAACATTCTTATTTTTAAATTAGCACTATGTGGTGAGGATGTGACATCACCTGGTTAGTAACCAGATGGTGCCTGATCCAGAGGCAAAAACGGTTTTGTACACACACACACACTTACACACTCACACAAACACACACACTCACACACACACAGGCTGATGTAGAAGATTGATGTGGGACGGGAGATGTACAGATACTGAGGAAAGGAAATGAGATGGAGAAGTGAAGTTATGATGGACAGCTTGCTGCTGATCCGCTGTTTAAAATCAGATTTTGGGCACGACACTCAGGAAATTGTGCTGCACCAATAAATGAAAATAAGGCAGCTGATGAAGAAAAACCAGACAATGAGTCTGGGCCGAACCGCGTGCACATCAGGGACCCCTGCTTTGCGCAGTCATGCACAGCCACAACACGCTAAACCCATAAGCCAAACCTGGGAAGCTGTGGTAAATCTGAGCTCTGTGAGAGAGACACAGTTCTGTGAGCACTGATAGCGAATTCATTGTGAGAATATTTAATTGGCTTCTGCATGAAATATAAAGTTGTCACACAAGTTCTTACATAATTGCAAGCTTAATCACAGGAAAGTCTCTTTGGTGTCGGGTCTGTGTTTACATTTACAGCAGAACAGTATGTCAGAGAGCAGATTCGAGCGTGAAGTTCCCATCTGTTTTGGCGTACGTGTACAGCTAGTGCCGCTTTGAAGGCTCCGATGTTGATTAAGTGCAGAAAAAAGGCGGAGCTGACAGTCCGTACAATCGCCGGTTGCCATGGAGTCAGGGACGATGTGCTCTCAGTGGTTATAGGGACTCTTTCAAACATATGCCAGACCAATCACATATAGCTTGTTTGCTGCTGGATGTGCACACATCTCTATGGCAATATTTACACTGGGTTACTCAATACAGAGGCTGCACAAAATGCAAGTCTTGTTAGATGATACCATGTGGCAACCAGCTTAGATGATATTTGGTACAAGCTGTGAGTCAATAGGGAGAACCTAAAAGCTTGTAGCTTCTAACTCATAAGAGGACAGACCAGGTTAAAAATGCATGGCCTGTGTCCAACCTTCAGTTGCTTGTTGGTTTGTTTTTTAATGCATTTTTAAACGCATGTACAACACGCTTTTTCCCTTCTCTCTTTCTCCACAGGGTTGCATGCATATGCACACATCAATCATGCACATATGCCGGCCAACACCTTATTGCAAGACCCTCCCACACACACACTTCACAAATATAACACACACCACCTAGTTTTGTGTAAAATCATAGCCTCTTTCCACAAAAAATAATCCTAATCATATTAGACTACCAAGGACACATCTATAAGACTGTCAGGGGTTTATGGATTTCTCAGTCTCTGTGCTCGGCTCACTGTTCGAGTGTTGATGTCCATATGTGATCACAGCTTTGGCACTCATTTCACCCTGATCGATCAGTAAACAGCCCGAGTTCAAGGCCAAGACTGATGTCTAGAACAAACATGACAGTTTGATGAGGCCATTCCTTCTGAATGAGAGCAAAATGAACATGAGAATAGAAACACAAAATGGAAAGGTGAACTCGGAAAGCAGTTAAACTGAGCCTCAAGCCAGAGGATGTAATACGCTGCTGTTTTTAAAGAAATACAGACGCCTTCTAATCATTAAGCCACGGGATTGTGATCTGCAATTATACGCGGTCCATGCATCACTGCTGAAGCTGCGCTTACCGCTGCGGTGTGTTAGAAATATACTCGCATAGACTATCTGACATGACAGATCAAATGAATGTTTATTGGTAATCATGCACGTCAACCTTTGCTTTGCCCTGTATGATTAACAACACTGAAGCTTATGAGCTTTGTGACAGTCTAATGCTCTCAGCGAACAGATGACAGGAAGTGATATAATACTTAAATTACTCACTGTATTTTATGGATATAATTCCATGATCGCATTGTGATGTAATGAAAGAAAAAGGGTGAGGGAAAACCCAGCTCCAATGAAAAATCAGTTTTTACTTTCCACATATTATAAATATTAGATTATAATGAACATTGTTAAATCCTTTATAGAACATACATGCAAATTATTAGCCTAACAATATGACTGAAAAGTCATTTCTAAATTCCTGCTTTTGTGCTACATCACAATCCATGTTATTCCAGAATTATCCCAACAAGGAAATATTTGGCAACATGGTTAAACTTATTTGATTAGCCAACTGATCTTAAACATACAATTACTTCTTAACATTTTTTTTAACATTTTATCTAAATGACAAAGAACTATCATATTTATACGTTAGATCTGATAATGCTTAGTCTAATTTAACACAAGCAACGGATCTAAAGCGTAAGCTTAAACGTTGTCATACCCAGATGAGTATTTGAGATCATGTTGTGTCATGGAGCCCAGCTGACTGCTTATATCAGCTCATTCGGGTGTGTGATATACAGCTCTGTCTCTGTCAGGTACAAGGCAATTTAGGAGCCAGTCAGTCTGTGATGAGAACAAGGAGCCCCATTAATGAAAACCTTTCCATGCGTATTTCCTGTAATCAGTCCGGGCTAATCATAGAACCTGCAACCTTTGGATTATTGTCTGTATGATCTGATATAGTCAGACAGTGATCATTTTAACAACAGCATTCTGTCATTTAACAAATAATGCACACATCATTTTACACTAACATACAGTTTTCAACAAATGACTATTATGTGAGCTTAACTGAGGAACAAACGTGTAAACCTTACTTACGTTTTAGTGGTGGAGCATCCAGGCTGTGTTCAGTACTTGATTTTGCTCCATTTCTCTGCACATTAATATTCATAATATTCATTAATATTTTGGAAAATCTTCCATATTTTGGGGATGCATCAGATGACTTAAATGGAAATTGCGGCAGGGCATTAAATGAAAGTGAGATCACGATTCAAACCTGATCGTACTTAAACTTGTTTCAACTGTTGTTATAATAACGTGTTTAGTTTGAACAACAAACTTTACTGACTGGACTAATACGGGATGGTTATATCTATGGTTACATCAATGTCACGCTAGCAACAGTGAGTTACGCTCACTAACATTATTAATGGGTCAGACACGAGGACGCGCACTTGGTGAGAATAAAAAGTCAAGCAGCGCAAAGCACGCATCATACACTAATACTAACATACAATGTCGTGTCGAGTAAACATATGAGTTTAAAACCACCTTAAACTTGTAACTTGTTTCCTGCTTCTGACGTAATTCATAAGCAGGCACGCGCGTGCGACAGAGCACGACCGGGCGCGCGTGATTCTCGACGCGAACACGCCCGCCGAGGAAGATTTCAGTTAGCGATACAAAACATCACAGTGTTGGACTTTAAAAGGGTGTAAATGTTTAAACATCATCAAAAACAAACCAATGCAAATATAAACGTAATGTACAACTTTAATATGGATTATTTTGTTCTCAGATTAAGAGGTTTGGATGTTGCCAAACGACGTTGTTTCAACCCTGAACAAACACTGACACCTGTTGGCAAATAATTGCATGTGACACACAACCCAACTTACAAAAAAAAAACATAAAACAAACATAAATGTCATATGGATCGCGTCTTATAACACATACAATACAACAACACAGAACTGTGGCTAACATTGTTTTTGTTATACCCAAATATTTTATATTGTATATTCAATAGTATGAGACCCTCACAGTTTAATTCAGGACAAAAATATAACATTGTTCATTGTTCTAGCAACACTCATTGTCTCAGCTACAGAATAACACACACCACATATCAGTGTTTTCATGCACAGTTACAGCTAGTTATTGAAAGAACATGAACAGATATTGAAGAGAACACCCTGACTGCATGTCTGACAACGTCGTGACCCTGTACTGGAGACAGGTAACACAACACCATGGTAACCACCATCATCAGGACATGTGTCTTTGCAGCTGTCTGATTGATCTTAGCAACCTGTGAGATGAGGAGGCAGTCTCTGAGGTTTGCTTTTCAAAGAATAGCACGGCTTGTGCTTACGTATATAATCAAATGATGTAAGTCAACTATAGCTTCATTTATGTTTCATTTATGTTTCTACATCAGGCAGCGCTGATGGATTATAGATGACATCTCCATATGGCTCCTAAGCTAAAAGGAGCAATCTCTGACAAAACAGTTTTTGTTTTGGTAATTATGATTATTATTATTTTGTGATGTTTCATTTTGTACATTATCATATTAAACTGGCCTATATGCAGCTGTGCAAATTTGATGACTCAGATGAAACGATGATTTTTAGACAGTGAAAAAACTTAATTTATGGCACACAAACAAACGTTTAGCTAAAAGGACTGAGTCATTCTTCGTGAGACCACATTATCAAAATTACTGTTACTACTCTCTCTCTCTCTCTCTCTCTCTCTCTCTCTCTCCTTTCTCTCTCTCAGCATTTTTATTTTACAGCTCTCTCATCCCATGAATGGCTATTAGAATCTTCCACAGATAAAGTAACAGATGACATAAGACCTGGTTTCCAGAGAGCACCGGGTCCACTGGACTGAACTGGTGGTTTTAGGACCCTCCGGACCACATCTGCTGCAGCCAAAAGTGTTAGCAAAAACACACAAAAGTTTAACACAAAAAACCAGATGTTTCGGTGATTAATGTTGAAACAATCCCATTGGTTGAAATAGTTGTATCTGTTTAAATTATGCAGAAAAATTTAAGGCCCTAATACAAATTGCAGGTATCCTGTTTTACAAAAGTGCTAACATAAATATCATACAGTTACAGTTAAGATATTGTAAGAACTGTAAAATCCATAAGGGTGTTTAATGGGATATCCTTCAGACGGTAAGAAGTTTTCAAGGCCTACAGTATTTTATAGCTATTTCTATTGCATAGTTTTGCTTAAGTAAACATGTTGTAAAAAGTAGAAAAAGGGATTTGAAGGGTGTTTTGCATACAATCTTGTTATTAAACACTCTACAGTGTGTCTAGAGTTTTAGTTTTTCCATGAAGCGCCTGACTGGTTTAGAGAGATAGATTAAGATAGAATGTGCCCCTGATATCTGTTTTCTTTGGCATCAGCCCCATTTATTTAATTTATTATAGAGTGAGAAAATGAGGGCAGATGGGTGAGAACTTAAATATGCCAGGGCATCAGTAATCAGACCCTGAGTGTGCTGAAACAACACTTCCACCATCTGCTCTCATATAATGCCCCCCTAGTGGATATTCCCCTTGTGCTGCAGTTTAGAGATGAGCCCTACTGAGTGAACGCTTTATTTAGGCTAAATTTACAGTTGCAACCTTGTTACTGGTGTAAGTTGCTTTTGATTAACACATAAAGAAAGAAAAAGTCTAAATCTTACAAATAAAATGGTAAACAATATATATCCAGTTTTGAACATATTTGCAACAACACAAACCTTATATAAAAATAAAGGTTAATTTCATTGACCATTTGTTGAAAAATAGTATTTGATGAAGAGTTTCAAATTTTTTTGTTTTTTTCAAAGTTGGTTTCAGTTTAAGCAAGAAAGCAGAAAACTGGTGAGACAAACTGTTTGATAAAATATAGTTTTAATTTGCTGATTATAATTTGTTTAAAACTTTATTTAGGGTAAGTGTTATTAACTAGGGTAAGTGTTCAGAGAACGTAAGCACCTCTTCTCATTTCTCATACAAACACACACTAGAGAGCTGAGGTTTAAAATGAAGAAGCACAAAAAATGATATTATGTACAGAGAGCAGCAACTAGCTACCGCTAAATGGGCCTATAATAGGCTAAATGTCTCCCTCCACACGTCCAGTAATAAATAAGTGTGATATTTAGGTCATCAAACTGAATTTTGCCAAGATGTCCTGAAACAACATCTTTTGTTGGTCCCGCTAAAGAACTATAGTTCTAACCTAAACTCTACCCATAACTAAACCCTAACCATAACCAATTCTTATTAACAGAGGTAAATAATAGGTGTATGTTAAAGATTCTTGTAATGTATGAATGACTGACTGTCTATTGGCTCTGTTGTTTAGACTTTTAATGGAATGAAACAGCTGAGTGAGTTTATCTCATTGATGCTAAAAATGTCCAATCTTAAGTTTTATCTTTAAGAAATGTATCACCATGATGCAAACTGATTACAGTTTATAACTAAACAGTTTATATATAAAATCCAGTCGAATAATGTTTTGTACCTCAGACATTACATTTTTGTACTGTAATTGTCTTATACATTCACACATAAACTAAACATGTTGAATTATTGTAAATTGTATACCAGCAACATAAAGTATAAGTTACAATTAAATTTAATAAACAACAGACTGACCACTTAAGTATCTACAATGAGATATTAATTTTTTTTAGCCTATATCTGGTCAAAATATGTTGGCTTTGAACATAGCTAAAGAACGTATGTAACTAAAATTATGCAAAGGTTTAGGTTAAAAAAATGTGATGGTTATAGGTATGTACATGCCTGGGGCTTTTTTAAGTAAAAAGCAAATCATCTTCTAGTACTTTGTCACACTCATACATCAAAACTGAGGAAATGACAATAAATAATTGCTGCAGGGCAAAAGGTGTATGACAGGTTTAAAGCCAGCAGGTCTAAATATATCTTTTTACTTCGGTCACATCAGTTCATTTTCTGCTTAACAATTTTAAATCTCTGTGTACTCAGCACTGAAGAGAAGACACACTTGTTTTGTTTTCACATTTGTTTTTACCCCCAACATATAACCGAGTAAATAGATCCTTTAAAATAGTGCAAATATATTTGTCAAATTCCACAGCAACATAGAGAATTGATAATATTTTACTTTCAAAGCACAGAATTTTCCATATGATGGAAAACCATTTTCAAATGCAGAGTCATGCAGAGTTTTTGGTGTGTATTTATATAAACAGGCTGTTTTTCCTATTTACACATCAAATACAGAAACATGAACCATTTTAACTCAGGTAGTCACACTAATGTCATATTATAGGTTTAAATGTAGCTCGTGTCTAAAGGAAGCAATTAAGTATGAACCATGTTAATATGATTTGAGTCACTGTATCAGATGTCCAAGAGCACAGCATAGCTAGCTTACATAATGTAAACATAATATGAGGCAGTCTGATGCTGAACACTGGTATGTCCCCAGACAGAATCTCTTCTTTAATACCAATACAAATCCTTACTGATTTCTGTCACTGGCACACCTGGAAAACAAAAGAAGATGATGCAATCTAAAATCCATATGCATTGCCCATATATGTTCTTACACATTAAACTTCTTGTCTATGGGTGTTCTTAAAGGGATAGTTCACCAAGGAAAACAGCAAGGAACGTAATTAAAAATAATTATAAAGGACTAGGTACAAGCTATCACCTGCATATTGGATTACCTGAGCCTTCAAATTTAGATTTTTGGGTGAACTATTCCTTTAAGTCAAATTCACTTATTTTTATGAAACATCATTGAAATGAGGACAGTGAACAACGGCATAGCTTTAAATACCTGAGTCAAGACCGATTCTGTTTCCAGGTACATCTTTATAGGTTGTGCCAGCGTTCCACTCGGTCCTGGGGTCAGATTTTGGGAAGGGTGAGATCATGATGCCCCCTGTTGGTCGATCCATTTGTAAAAGATTCAGGTAAGCGTTGTTGCCGCTCTCAGTAGCTGCAGGCTGTTGGTACAGTATATGGGGAAGTTCGTAGGCTGTGCCCTGTCTGGATGAAGAAGGCCAAAGTGGCGATGACGAGGATGATGGTAGTCCTGAGGGATTCATGATAACACCCTGGGATGGAGCTGCGGTGTCTATGGGTGCCAGTTGGGGCAGCTTTGAAGGGTTGTAAGGGTGTGTGGACAGTGATGTTCCATCAAGGAATGCGTATGATGGTGTGGGGGCATCTGTAATGAGGAAAGCATTCATTTAACAACAGCATACATCACCAAACAGATTAACATTAGCTTAGATCATTTCACATAACTTCTGTCTTCAATACTGTCTTGAAATTCCATGTTCTACAGTTATTTCATATTTATTCATATTTCACATTTCTGTATCAATCCCTGGATGTGTTCACTGTCATTTGTACAGCTGCTTTGTAACAATGTACCACTGTTACTGCTTTATAAATAAACTTGAACTTGAGATTATATCAGACAGATAGAGCAGACATACAAACTAGACAGAGATGCCATTAGTAGATTTGATAATACGTTTATGAGAATTAACCCACCAGTTTTGAATGTCCTGTTGCTGTCTTTGGCTTTAGTGCTCAGATCTTTTGGGATGGTGGCTTTATTCAGGGCTCTGAAGAAATGTTCATCTACAGCAGTGTTGATATCGCCTTGGTAGTATGTAAACAGTTGAGGAGGCTCTTTAGACGACTTCTCAGACCGTTCATGCACTCTGTCCTCCATCATCCTAATGTAGACAAGCCTGTTTATTTGTACAGCACTTCATAATACATACTGTAAATTGTGTAACATTACTTCAAAGCAGTTATTAGCTGCCCATCAATGCCACATAAAATACCTAAATAGCTAAAAATGCATATTTTAATTTTTTCTCTTTATATATTTGTCACATTTTCCATTTTCCTTAACAAATCCACAAATGTTATTCTGTATAGTAAGCAACTGAAAGTGAATATTTGTGAAAATATATTATAAACATAATGTTATTTAAACAGCATCTTATAATTTTAAAACTTTAACCAAACGTATTGTAAAATGAAAGGATTATTTATTGTAAAAGTTGTTAAACTTTTCGATGGTATAAAGTGTCACAACATTAAAAAGCTTTAGCTTAGCTCGACATTGCGACAATTTTACAACTTGTACACACACACACTGTACAAAACTGCACTATAGGTTAAAAATGTAAACAATCTATCATTTATGGCAAGAAGAAACAAATCCTATTTTATAATCAAATTAAATTACAAAGGAGAAAATTGTAACCCACGTTTTATGAAAGGCACAAGCTGTACAGATCCTAAAACTGTGCCGCGATCGACCGCGTTAACCCTTCAAATCTCCGGCATGTTCAGCGCGTTTCTTCACTGTTTACCGAACCGAGTCAGAACACATGCAGTCACTGAAACTAAGCGCGAAACCTAATATACTTCCTTACATGCAACCTTAAAAATGCACCCAAACAAGTTAAACGAGGTCATCCCATCAGATACCGTCACACAGCCATCATTACACTTGCAAGAAATGATAGTTTTGGATGCAAACTTTTAACATATAAACCCAATACACAAAACACAGCATACATGAAATTAAGGGTTTTTTATAATAACTCAAAAACAATAATGTGGTCACAAAATGTTTTTATTATAAAATTATCATCAGACGTTCAAATCTCTTCAGACATCAAATACACTAGCATGAGGAAAGCCAGAAAACAACCAAATGACTATTTGCAATTGAATTTTCATTTTCCCTCTAAATATTATTTTGATGTGTTGAAATTCATTGACACATTATGAGAAAAGCTAATAATCAGAGCTAAAAACCCACAGGCTGGTGTTGAGTGCAGGAAGTGTTTATGGACAGTAACAGTAGATGAGTTCTGTTTTCCCATGTCTACACGTTCTCCTCATCGCTTCCTGCTAAACTGCTGTCGGTCGAGGCCGTTCCTCCAGTTTCCTCCTCTGCCCTGTCTTCACCCGGCTGCTGCGCTCTGCTGTGCTGCTGCGGTTCTGCTGCGGTGGGGTTTTCTGCAGCATGCGTTTCTGCTGCGGCTTTGCTGGATGCTTTCTCGTCGCCCAGGAAAGAGGACCAGCCCTTCAATCTCTCTTCTCGCTCTCGTGATGTTTCTTCAATCTGAGCAAATAAACTGTTTCTTACTATATATTCCAGATTCAGAGTGTTGCTTATTATATATGTATGAATGTGGTTAGATAGATGGATAGAAAGATGGATAGACAGATAGCTAGCTAGCTAGCTAGATAGATAGATAGATAGATAGATGATAGATAGATCTCTGTTTATTTAAAACTATTACTGAAAACTTTTGTAAAATTTATTCAAATGAACTTTCAGCAACTGTCAATTACCAATTATCAATTCAGCACACAGCTTAAATATTTTGCCTTTGTTTTGTGCTCTTTGTTTTCCTCACATTGTAAGTCGCTATGCTAAATGTAAATAGATCACAGTATTGTCAGTGTTGTACCTGGTAGTCTGTTACACCATCCCACAACTCTGCTGATAGTTTCCTCCCCCCAAACCAGCGTCCGTTCAGAGCCGCCTGACACATGTCTGCCTCCTCCATTTCCTTAAAAGCCACGGATGCCACTCCATCAGGGTGTCTCTGATTCCAGGTGGAAAGAGCAGAACATAAGACATGAAGAACCAATGGCCACTGCCTGCTGTGAATCTAATTAAGTTGCTATAGTAACAGCACACAGCTGCTGAAAATGCATGATGGGTTTTCAGACTTACATCAAAAATAATGACCTTCTTCACCTGGCCAAATTTCTCACATTCTGTCCGCAGGTCGTCTCTGTATTCATTCAGTACCAGAGGATCCTCCTGCATATGAGATATAATGCAGTTATTACACATGTTAAGTAGAATAAACTACTAGTAAATCATGAAGTAAATTCACTATAGGGAAAAACATGTTTTTTACATATACTTTTAATTGTATGTTTGCTGCAAAATCCCTGTATTATCTGTATTTTTCATAATGTCTTCTTTACTATTATAAAAAAATGTTAAAATACTAATAATGAGTATGAGCAGGTAATTATAAACTTTGGTTAAAAATGCACCATATTTTTTAATGTAGTTTTATGTAGAGTTCAATTAGCCATAGCCTGTAGAATTAGTCACAAACACAGTTTATTAATCTTAGCATGAGTCTCACTCATTAAACACAATTAAACGTTCCTTGATGATCTTCTAACAGATCACACCTGAATTCCTTCTCACTGAGTTGCACCTACTTCAGGAATGCGGACAGTCCTGCCGCGATCTCTGACACAAACAAACTTTACTGTGTAACTAAACAACGCTGTAGCTTTAAATCTCTGTTACCAATCATGGGCATTACTGTAATTAACTTCCCACATCCTAAATACCAGTGCAAGGCTGAGCTTGACCTTAGCTTTAAACATAAATACCATACATGTGGTTTCTGCTATGCTTTGGTATGTTACAAAAGCACTGGGTACTTTATAAACAGATATGCATGTTTGGCACACAATGTTGCCAACTGGAATGCTTTTCTATTAACTACTGTCACCTGAAGTATGTCACTGTGTGCTTTGGGTGTATTTGTTTGTTATGAATTTGACTCTTGCCTCAAAATCACTGGGATGAAACATGTTTCGAATTATGAGAACTTTTTCGTGTCTTTTGCGAGCTTCTGCGTTCTTCTCTGGCCTCCAGTCCAGCTGCCTGTTATCAGAATCATAAATAAACAGAAGTGTTGTTTAGAACTGGCGGCACAGGACTGCTGAGGTAACTTTGACCAGGTTCTTACTTTTGTTGTTGCTGGAGCTTCTTGCGATAGTCTTTGTTTTTTTTCTTCTTCTTGCTTGCATCATACTGGCCTTTCAGCTCAAATCGCGCTGCCTCCACGTGCAGCTTGTAGCCCCGAATTTCAGTCTCGTCCAAGAGACGTTCGGCGAGAGCCACAGACTCTATCTGCAAGAGAAAACACAATCACAATGTTCACCATAACAAATTACACAAAACACTGTAGTTATGTTTAGCTTTAAATAAACAAAATACCTTCATACACCTTCATAGCCTACCTTCATACACAAGATACTTTAGTTATGTAAGATACTATACTCATGTAAAATGTACTGTACTCACGTAAAACATACAATGTTTACTAACAACAATTTTAGGTTTATTCCCTGTATTGTATTTTATGATCATAATGGACCTTATATTGACTGACCTTCAGGTAGCAACAAAGTCCATCTCCTTTCTGATTCCCGTCCTTGTCTTTATAAAGCTTGACTTTATATTCCTCAGTGATGGGATCACGCATGATAATTCCACATTTGGACATGACCTCTACAAACTCATCAGGAGTTATGTCTGGAGGAAGACCTGGAACAAATTCACAGTTGTATATGTATGAGTTTGGATCGTCAGTTTGGCCACTAGAGGGAGACACTGATATTTACAACAGTCCTGAGAAACCTATTTTTATCACGGTACATACTTAATAATAAATAAGGTACCTGTCACGTAGACATTCGTGTTTTTAGCCTTTTCGACTTCGAACCAGCCTGCAAATGTAAAACACAAAAATTTACATTAATATGAACAAGTTAATGAATAATAATGTAATTCATTAATATTATGAATATTCATTATTATTATTGTTAATATTTTATAGGTTAATAATTATGGACTCGCCTGTGCTTACCTGGATCTGCTTTCCTCTTTTCTCCTTTCTGAGTGGCATCTTTAGCTTTGTCCTGGTCTGGGTTCTCCTCTGGTTCCTTGGGTTCCTCCGGTTTCTTGGGTTCTTCTGGTTTGTCAGAGCCGGATTCAGCAGGAGGGGCAGCAGCTGTTGGATCAGGGGCTCCTTCCTCATTGAACCCATAGTTTGCTTGATACGCCGCGATGAAATCATCATTTATCTACACAGAGGGAAATAATAAGTGAACGGCAATAGAGAACAACAGGTTATGTAAACACCGCATAAAATGTATTTCGCCCATATAATGAAGGAGAGGACCAACTTACCTTTGGAAACCATGCCCGCTTTTCATGATCCCAGTCGTAGACGGTTCCGTCTTCTGGATCGGTGTACGTGTAGGGATCGTCCGCGCTTCCTTGTTTCTGTCCATACAGCTGCTGCAAACGAAGCTGTTCGTGAAACTCTTTATTACCGTCGGAGTCTCCGCTCATCTACAGAAACAAAGATGAGAGATAGACATCATCTGCAGTGACAACAGAAACGTGCACAGAAATGTCTATTACTTACTGGTATAAAGCTGAACTATACAGTTTACATAATAACATAATAAATCAAAGAGAACATAATCTTACTGTATTCCTGGTAATCGATGGTAATACAACGTATATGTAATATATAGACTAGACGACGCTATTCCAAGTCTGAACATGCTTGTTTATAATTTGTGAATATACAATCTAGAAAGGCAAATATAACACATAATAATCTATATCCACCGATTTTTGTTTGCATACTTTTGTTCACGTTTTGATGGTCGGACAAAATCACATAAATCCTCTTATGCTGACTTGAGAGGTACACATATTATACTATCGGTTTATTTAGAAAGTCCGCGCTACGTAGCTTTAATTTATACGGAGAAATGAATGAAGAGGTGGTTCTGTAACGTTTTGAAACAACTAGCTCTGAAAAAACTAAAAGAAAACCCACCTTTTCTGCGCTAACCACCGAAACGTATGAACGATACACTTCCGAAGGCAAAGCTCAAGTCCGCCGCACTAAATCTCCCGGAACGCAACTGTCGCGTTCACATGTAGTTCCGACCTAAGATTCACTGGCTGCATTAACAGTGAAATTTCAGGATTGCAAAATTATAAAGGTAGGCATATCTGTAGACCTTTTCACAAAGCAGATGACATGTTTTTACACAAAACGCAGATGAGTACCAGTTTCCCAAGGTTATCACATAAGTTAGAGACCCTTTCAAACATCGTGGTTTGAAGTTCTGACTTATGACCCTTTAGCCCCAGACGCTCGTGTGTTGTCGCGGTGCTGGTGAATGCAGTGCAGTCGAAGTTACTGATCTGCATTTTAATGTTCACACAGACGCTGAACTTCTCCAAAGACAGAGATGGAGTATTCAGGTCTTATGAGCCAACTTATCCACATCGTTCCCTAACGAACGTTTAAGCTTGGGAATTGTCCATGGTGCTGAAATGAATGTACCGCTCCACTAATGTTAATACTTGATTAAAGCAATACACTGGCATTGTATACACATCTATTATTAATACCTATTATTGTCAGAATTTGGCCAAAACATAACGCTATACCGTTATTTTTGAAGGCAATGGGTTTATGCAATCCTTTGCTAAAATCATGACAATAGTATCAGCTTTATCAGTACATTTTGTTATCCCAAAACAGCGCTCCATACATAACATATACTGTAATGAAGCATAATGTGTTAGCCTGTATGCAAACAACAGAAGCTAACCAAAGTACTGAAGTACTGACGGAAATATAAATATATAGAGGCAGTACTTTAAAGTTACTGAGTATCTATTATATTATGGCTGATGTTTTGTCTGAAAAAGTTTAATTTTGTGGCATATATAACCATGTCTACTATCCGGTTTAAAATGCTGTAATATTCCAACATATTTCGACATAAACTGTCCAGCACTAGATGTCGCTATTGTGTAAAAAACAAACTTAAAAAAGTAGAAATCTATTTTTTTCTTGCAAACCCGAACTTTATTGTTTTTTTATATAATCATCATAAAAAGTTGACTAAGCTAAAATAAAAAAACATGTTACAGTAGGGAAAATTTACTTTTAATTAAGGGGAAAAAACAAACAAGCAAAACACTTGGAACTTAACCTCAGCTATCTTGGCACAGGAAGAATTCGCTTCTCATACATACAATTACAAGTAATCCATAATTAATACTAAAACACATAGTACTGAAAAGGTTTAGCGGCTATTACAGACATTACATAACAGTCAAAGCACCTTTTTAAAAAAAACACGGCAGTACTAAAAATATTTCTGAATCAGCCTAAAAAACCTCTCCTGATGCACATGTTATATTTTCATCTCTTTATCACTATCTCACTATCTTTCCTGAGACAAATGGCTCTTTGGAAAGAGGGAGGATTAATTTTCTCATTAAAGCCTCTAAACAAACATAATATTCTTTATAGGAAATATCAAACTCCCCTCACACAGAAGCAACAGAGCAGAAGTCTTCGTCAATGTTTAATATGTTTCTGCTTAATACATTTGAATGAATGCTGATATGTTTTGAGAGTAACTGTGTTCTGTGGAGCCTACAGTTTCTTGGAACAGTCAGAACAGTAAATGTCTCCATTGTGAGAAACAAAGCGCTTTTCTGCCAGATTAAGAGAACATTTCTTACAGTTAAAACAGTAATCGTGCCAGGAGTCACTTTGGTAGTTCACTACACTTGTGGCTTTTCCAAATCCTGTTGGATGAGAAGTTACATTATTCATCAGTTGAGTCTGGAACCCACAGCATTCTGTAAGAATAATAGACAGGATGTGTGTGAATCAAACCTGTAATGGGATTCTGGCAGCCTGAGCACTTTTTGGCCACAGTTTTTTTGTAACAGTCCACGCAGTAGATCTTCTCCTCGTTGGAGGTGAATCGGGTGCCAGACAAGGGCTTGCGGCAGGAGAAACACACAAAGCACTCGGAGTGCCACGGCTGGTCTTGGTAATTCACGCCTCCTGTGGTAATGGGCTGGAGAAAAAACAGTAAAACTCTTAGCCATTAGCAACTTGCGACAAGGTCATTATTGGTTAAGGTATATCTGACACTTTTGCAACAATTTTTGCAAAAATTAACTTTTTAAAATAATGGGTAATACTTCCTCCCTAAACTTTCTTTTTTACTTCTATAAGGGCATATTTTTTGTTCAAATAATGATGTGTAAGAGTAACTTGACAGGCTTACTGAACCAAAACTGTATTTTTTAGTCTGTATAGTTCTTAAACTTGACAAAATAATCAGCCATGTCCTGTTTTTGCCACATATTTTAAACATCTGAGGCATTTTAATAGTTGCTGTTTCATTTATTCTTTTTTTTTGATTCCCTGGTTTTATTCATGAATAACTTATAAAAGATCTCCAACTCTTTTGATAGTTTTGCATTTTCTTCAGTGGGTTGTCTCTCACTTTCTTGCAGCAGGCACACTGCTTGGCAAACTTCTTCTCATGGCACGGGCTGCAGTAGACGTTGTTGTTCTTGGTTAGGAAGCTTTTGGAGCCGATTGGCTTCTGACACTGATAGCAGACGAAACACTCGTCGTGCCACGAGTTGCCCTTGTACTCCACATTCTCAGAGCCTTTACCACACACACACACACACACACACACACACACACACACACACAGAAACAGATTACTTATCTTTAATCAGTACTAGTCTAAAATGGCATCTACAGTGTTTGTATCATGCACTAAAATACTGTATGCAGGAACACACATCAAAATAATAGCAGCTATATATTTTACCTGCCAGTATGGGCTTGTAGCAGCCATGGCAGCGAGGGGCATCCTCACGAGAGCTACACTTCCCACACAAAATCCTGTCATCCTTAATGCTAAAAGCCTCTTTGGCCAGATTCTTATAGCATTTAGCACATCTGAAGCAATCGGAGTGCCAGTAACGTCCCTTATGATGAAGTTCCTACACAGAGATGAAGATTGTGAAATAAACACACTTACTAATAGTAAGTAAACAGATAGTAGAGAATCTGGACAAAATCTGTAAGGAAGCATGTTAGGTCTTGTAACCGATTACAATTTCTTCTATTAAAGTATTAAATACATTAATATTTAATTTCTAATAAAGATTCTTACAGTGAATATCATCTTTATCTTCATTCATTCAATGAAAGTATGAAATTAACTTACAATATGAGGTCATAAAAACTGCATACAAAATAATTATATTGTAGAGAATTATAACTGTTTAAAACAGTGTTAGATGTTGCACTGCATGCCATGTCAACTTTTTAAAAGTGTTCCAGGTTGTTGTTTTTGCAGGTGTGATTTTCCATTTTTCCATGTAACTTCACAGACCTTAGACTCCGTGCCGATGGGGCGTCGACAGTCTGTGCAGGTGTTGGCACAGAACTTGTCAAAGCATCTCACGCACACTTGCTTCTCGTCCTTCCTCACGAACTTCTTTCCACTGAGGTCGTCTCGACAATAAAAGCAGTTGGAGCGTTCTGCCATGGTGACCTCTAAACCGTGAGAAGCTGCGAAAAGTAATAACAGTGATTACCTCACCCTGCTTGTAAAGTGATGTCAGTAAAATGACATCATAGCATTACCTAATTTACTGCAGAATTGGAAAACATGCTGCAAACATTACTGCAGTCTTTTGTATATATAGTATATATGTGAATGCACACACACACACACACACACACAAAGAGGAATATATATGCTGTATATTTGTCTCTCACACACCCTCACATACAACCCGGCATGATCATTGTTTCCCCAGGAAACAGTTGTGTGAGGTCATTTATTGATAAGAAAATGTTTGTTCCGCTTTCCACTAATAGAAGACCAAATTGCCAGTTGTTACGTAACCGTTGGCAATGGGAGAAACACAGTACATGTGCTTCATTGTATTCTTGTCTTATCTTGATCAGATATAGGGCAGAACTCAGTTGTGAATCAGGTTAAGACTGGCTGAGAGCGAGAGAGTTATTCTTTCAGTGAGATTATAAATCTTATCAGAAATAACCTGGTTATACTTTAATGAAACAGCAAACTTAATACAAACAGTCATACCTAAATCAAATCATGCTGTTAACAAGTCCAGGAAATGCTATCAAATAAATTTGTTAGAGGATATTAGATTATATTTTTACTTAGCAGTTTCTATTACTGTGAGTGCATGGTGTACATTTATAAAAATTTTGATATTTTTTATTAACTATATTCATCAAATATAGTTTAACTAACATCAACTAGTGTCTAGTAACATCAACTAACTCTTCAAACAACTCCTTATTGGGTGAAAGTGTGTATTATAAGAATCTTACCATACAGTTTGATCACATACACTTTTGTTTGAAGTGAATGTGTGCTTGTTTTGTATGTGGGTGCACATGTGATTGGGCCAGTTGGCTCTATACCTGCAGAAGTATGTCTGGTATGTATGTGGTGAGATTTGGAATGTTAGCAGGTCTCTGACAATGTTTAAAGAGAGACCTTTTAACTCAGAAACGATTCTGTATTCAAGCACTTGTATGTCTGGTTAAGTGTTTGGAGTGATGCATTGCCTTCTGGGTGAGTTTTGGTGACCCATTGGTTGATTGCCTGCCTCTAATTTAGCTTATATAATATTTTGCAAAAGTCCTTGAGAAAAGGAATACTTTAATTTACTTTTCTTATGTTTTCTTTTGTAAAACTAAACCTTAAACTAACATTTTATGGTGAGGGAGCTGGTAGGTCACAAAGTTTCAAATGAACATTTCATGAAGTTGGCTTGCACAGAACATAAATAAAGATTTGCTAAAACTTCACTGTCAAAACCAGTTAACTCCGCCCACATCTGTGTTTTTCAGAATTTCAAGTCATTATTTCATTGTTTCAACCCAATGGTCCTTGTAAAATGTTCTTTTTATTATGATTATTTTAAACAAAGATGGAAGATAAGATGCAAGATTTGGCAAAGGTAGTGTTGCTTTTCCTGTCACTTTCAGAGATGTGGTAAACCACCTTTTTTTCTCTTGGTTGTGTGTTTACTGGTCAGCTGACAGACCAGAGAGACATTTAGCAATCACATCTGAGGTCTTTTCCAACTGTTTTACCTCAGCCAACAGCCTCCGCTTCCCAAAGCAATAAAAAATAAAATACCCTCCTTTTTTATTTTACTTTATGGCCTTTAAAATATTTATAGGACCATCAAGAAAGAACAGGAAATGATAGGAAGAAGTGGAAACATGAGATGTGACGTGAGCCAGCCTTAAACCCACACCACCCGTGTGAGCACCATAGCTCAATATGTATGTATGCTTGACCACTAAGCCACAACTCCAACACTGGCTATAATTGATCAAGAAAGAAAAACAGCTTCACTAAAAAAATAAATATGAGGAACAAGGAACTTCATTCCAGGTTAAAGAAACTGTTTGTTAGCCATCGATGATGAGGAGTCTCAGGACTGAAGTTAGCCTGTCAAGAGACAGCTGCTAAATGTGTCACAGATTAGTGTGAAGAGGTCATTGTTTCAGACGCTGATGTAATTGTGAACAGACCACGAGCCCCTGTTTTACTCAAATACTTAATATGATCTCCAGGGAGATCAGACTGTTGAGACTGGAATCTGATTTTGTGATGATGTCATCAACCATCTGGAACACAGTTGGCCAAGCGTAGCAGCCAAAGCAAAGAGGGGGAAGAACTGGAACCGTCACACTGCTTTTGGAACCAGTGGAGGATTTGATAGGACAGAACCTGAGAGTTCAGCGGAGGAGAAAAATAATATTATGAGGCGAGGCTTGTTGTTCGCCTCTTTCGTGTGGCTGCATGTTTCTCTCTATGTCTTCATTGGCTCATAAAAGGGTGTGTCGTTTATAATGAAGGAGCCCAAATTAGAAGCTGGGCTATGACATCATTAGCTCAAAACATCACTTTCACAATAACTGCTACATTCTCAGAAAAACCGCATGCGCAAGCTCAGTCGAATGGTTTATGTTCTCTTGATGTTCTGGAGCAAACAGAAAGGCATATGTTGGAGGTTTTTGTATGTTTTAAGTAGTGAGTCATATCTAACACACAAGTGGTCTTAATTAGCACCCACTTTAAGTCATCTGAAAAGGTTTTGGTAACGGAATCAGCTCTGTTTTACAGCTGGGAAATGGTGGGGGTCTTGGCAGAGTGTTGTGTTGGCATGATGTACTTGCTAAAGAATGTGGTGAAAGCTTGGAAACAGGAAGCCTGCAAAACAGCGGTAAGAGGGACAGGCGAGACGGCGGCCAGTGGTGTAACCCTAGCGCTCTTGATGTATGCTCCTAAATACACTTTTACAAAGAGGAACTCAAACAAGACTACTGTCCCTCTCTAAGCAACAGGGGTTAAGCATGAGTCGAACTAAAACCACCATACAATAAGTACAATATTATCTTCTTCTTTAAGGGAACCTGGAATTAACAAAAGACTAGTTTTTACACTGCTCTCTGGAATACTAGAATCTGATTGGTCAGTTGAGACCTTTCGTGGTCAAGTGTTTATTTGCATAATTGACAATTTGACTAAACTGACCAATTTTCCGTAATAGCTGTGCTAGTTTATTGTCTCCTGTGTCTGTTTATATTTTTTATGGTAGGTAACTGTTGCTAGGGTCCTTATCATCATGTCATGCTTTCAGTAGCATTACATGACAGAAATAAAGACATGCTCCAACTATCTTAAATAAATCAATAAAAGTTGACAGGTTATAAAACCTGCTTAATAATTAACACATTAAACATTAACTAATTTTACCTGTCATATATGGTAAAAGAGAAGAACTCACTGTTGCCACACACTCATCTAGTCAAATACACAGAACAGTGAGTTTTAAAAAACAGACAGGACAAATTCTCAGAGTCCTTACTTAAATGTTTTCACATATGCCTTTAAAAAGCCCCAACATGCCGATAAGGGGAGGAAACAAACCATATTTCATTTCACAATAATGGAACAGGAATGTTTTACACGTCCCTACAGAAATGACCAGGAGTTTAAAAATCCAGGAACACAGATGACTGTTGATGTTCTGGGTCTGTAACAGAATGTAACAGAGGCTGAATGAAACATTGATTCACAATCAGTCTTGAGTCTCGTGGCCGCGACTCAAACACGAGACGTGTTTATTCACAATGCATCACTTGTCTTTAAGTATCATGAACTGCACAGGGCATTTTGTTGCTGTTTTTGTCTGTGGTTCTCATATATGGACTTGAAGTGTGTGATTGATACCTTTGCATATGAATCAGGTGTAATTGTTTTATATAACTAGAAAATTTAAGTTCTGTCAAGATAAATTGTCTACCTCCAGCCAGAATTGTGCAACTGGAAAATGGGTTCTAAGGCTAAATAAGGCATGCCAGAGATAGTACGATAATGGCTTTCCTGTGTGCTTTTCCTGCCTCAAAATGTGCAGCAGTTAATGGCACAGAGTTAAGGACATCACAGAGTCCGACATTGTATATCAGTCCCATGGGGGAATTCTGCTCAGTACATAAGAGAACCGCTTCAGACGCCTATGAGTGTAAATCTTTAATAAGAACCAGATTATTTAGATTATAACCAAACATATTCAGCCCTCAGCATGCAAAACATTTCTGCAAACAACGCCCCATATTATATTTACTGTACTTACATTAATACACTTTATACAGTATTCAGGCACATTTATGGCGATATTCAGGCATAACGTTATATATGTACACGGTTAAACTTTAACGCACCAATTATACAGTATTAACAATAACTAAATTTATTTATTTCTAGAATAAAGGCTTTAGGATGGAAACATACATTCAGATAACAGGCAAATGCATTGATAGTTAAACACTACGCAGCTTAGATGTATGTCAAATTCTTTGATATACATTTTAAAAAAGACACTTATAATTAAAAAAAATATAAAATGCATTTAAAAAATACATTTTATAATTTAGACAATGCATATTTATCATTGTTTTTTTAATCCAACATAAATCTTTAAGACAGTAATCCTGGTTGTTGCGCAATAGCGCGCAGCTACGTCAATAAATGTGTCTTATTAAGAATAAAACGTAATTTTGCCTGAAATAAACTTGTCTTGCTCAGTTAAAGTTGATCTTACCTCTCTCTGGTGCTCTGGTCTGTATCCTGTCCGCTGCAGTCCCCAAAAAGTTTGTCTGTTTTGCACTTGGCTCGTGCCTGTGGTGGTGGGCAGTCTCTCAATACAGCACACCGAATTACAAACTCTACTATAGCCAAGTCTTAGTGCCCACGTTTAAATGAGGTAATGGTTATTTCCTAACCTACGATAGCAAAGGTTTATTCATGAATATTGATAAAGGTTAACGTTACGTCGTAACACTCCAATCGACAAGCTACGGGTCATGAATATTAAGTTATTTTCCATAGTAGGATTCTTACATTATTTATCGCAGGATGAAGGGAGAGCAGAAGGACGCACAACTTTTGTGTTTTTGACACAAAACCAAATCTGTTTAAAAATGTAAATCTATTTTTATGCGTTAAGCGATGAAAACCTTGTTTTGGCATATTCCTAATCCTTTTCAAATAGACGATAAATTACTGCCATTACATTAAACAACAGACAACACGGGTTTAAAAACTACATCAAATCTTATTTAATAAATGTCAAAGGACGTGTAACATTATTAAACCTTCAGATGATTCAAAGAAACGTCATAAGTTATATTAATGAGGTAATGGTGGGACGACACAGTGAAAACACCAGGAAACCGGACATAGGCACTTATTTATAGCAGTTTACCCGCATGGATATTCCCACATGGATCTACAGGTTATGAATTACTTTGACACTGTCAAACCGAAACATCAGTGTATCCACAACAGATCCTAATAAAGTCATTAAACACAAGTGCTTTTGAATTTTTTGTGGCACATTTTACCTATTTGGCATGCACACACACACACACACACACACACACACACACACACACAAATTACAAACAGAGGAATAAAATGTGCCACCACCACAGTATTAATTAACAGTGTTAAACAAACAAACAAATAAATAATCTATGGCACAACATAATAAATAAACTAATAGAAGCATAAAATCTGTTATAGAGAATGACAGGTCAGAGGTCAGCAGCCATCCAGCAGGTACAGACTCAGACTCTGTGGCGCAGGGGGTCAGCCAGGGGTGGGGATGGTGGAGGGGGAGGGAAAGACATCAGGGATTCTGGGGGCTCGTCTGTGGGCAGAACCAAACGGGTGCCCCCGAATGCAAGCTCCCGATCCAGAGGATCTTCTGAGGTTCCTGCCAGTGAGCAGAGAGCAGCCTGGCTTGTGGAGGCGGTGGGGATGCCAAGGGCATCGGTGGTGATGGTCATGTCAGTGTACATCAGACCAGCTCCATCATTTAAAATGAGCTCTGTGTCCTCATCATGCAGCTGACCTGCATTCTGAGGGAAAAACACAATTAATGATTCCAGTCAATGGGATACATCATTATATGTGTTCAGTGTAAGCATTTATACAGTAACTGAAGGAGTCAGTCTGTATATTTACAACCTGGAAATATAATAAGCAATGCAGTGTCATAGGTTCCCTCAGAAATGTCATATTTTTTTTAAATGGTTTTGAAATGTCTGTTTTTGATTTATCTGTACAGACTTTTGTTGATAAAGTTAAATAAGGTTTGCTTTACTTTTATATTTTGAATTACATTATACACAAAAATCAGATTTTATATGCTTCATGAATGACATAGACTTTGTAGTCCTTATGTAGCACACTGTTTTTAAAAGTCAAATTTCACATCTGAGGTATGACTGTATTTAATTAGTTTTTTTGTAAGTTTTTAATTAAACAAACATCATAGTCTATACAACACTTGTTTTATTAGCAAGCAATGTATACCACTATCCTATAAGTGAACCTGCACAATGTGTGGATTACCTCATAGGCCTGTGAGCTCGTCAGACAGCGTGCGATTGGACCACAGCAGGCTGGCAGAGTGGTGGTGAGCGGAGGCCCACTGTGTGTGAGAATGGGCTTCAAGTAACTGGATCACTTTGTTACGGAACACAAACTGTTTAAAAACCGCTGTAAACATTTTACTGCCTAAATGTAAAATATAAAAAAATATTAAAATGTAAAATATAAAAAAAATATTGTCAATATAAACTTGAAAACGGCAGTTCAAAATCTTTATCTGAGCCTGAGCGCCCTCTGCTGTTCACTACGGTAAATATTTTAAAATTGGTGTCAATATTGTCCCATATGTAAAGTTATAAAGATGCATAAGATTATCTGATATATAAACATATATTTAGATTTTTATCAAATAAATCAGGTTTAAAATGAAATGCAGAACAGATGAAGGATACTTGTGGTCAAATGTGTACCACAGTCTGAATGGCCAAGCGCTCTCATGCTTTGTGCTACTTTGTACCCCCCCAACCGCTGCTATGCCCTTCATGAGCAAAGAGAGAAATGACAGATATAACGGTCAGGTATTCTGTTATGCCCTCACTGATAATATTTGTACAATAAACATTTCCTAGTTTAACAGCTCCTTTGGGGAATTTGTGTATGATTTAAACTTACTGCAGTATCCTGATCCGTGTCCACTCCCACTCTGTTGAAGCACAATAACAAAAATCACTTAGAAAAGATGATGTAACTAAGGGCAATAAATCCCTGAAGTGTTATGATGTACAGTAAGTGAAACCTGTATCACTTCATAGCAGTGCTCACCGAATCTGCATAAGGGACAGCATGGGGGTGGTCCCGCCCCCACACACCCACACGGTGAAGAAAACTATGAGCAGTGTAGTGGAGAACATCATCTGCCTGGCATATGTGGCCGTGTCTCTAATGGAGAGGGCAAAGGTCATAGCCCCTCGAAGTCCTAAGAGTGACATCATTTTAAGAGTGACATCACAACAGCATTTCAGTTGATGCCACATGAAAAAAACAGACAAGTGTTTTTTTTAAGATGTTAAACATAGAAATGAGTTAGGTCAGCATAAATTACCTGCAAACATCATGACATGTTGGAAGTTGGGTGCGATTTTGTTCTTGCGGCCCAGATTTAACAGGAAAGACAAAGGGTAGATATTAGCTGCCCTGCCGAAAAATATGGCCAGCTACAAAAAAACACCACCACAGTCAAGGAGAATCAGTGTTTACCTATATACAGTTCATGAGTACAGCAAACACACACACAGACACACATTTTTAAAGGATACAAATGCACCAATAATGAAGATGGGATTAAAAACATGGTGCTGAAAGGAGAAAAGCGTCAAGCCCATGTAGGAGAAAATAAAGTTCTCCGCCAGAAAATTCAGCAGCTGAAACAGCTGTTTGGGGAAATAGAAGATAATTCCATCAGTACACAAATCAAACCAAAACACCAACACAACATGGCAGACAGAGATTTCCACAACTATGAGCCATTACACACAAATCAGGAGGATTCAGGACGGTTAATAACGTGTTACCTGTTTGGTTCTGCTTTTTGACTCAGCAGAAAGGTTGTTGTATGTATAATGAGCTTGAGTAATGCCACAGAACAACACAGCTACCACACCTACAACACACACACACACACACACACACACATTAGTTCAGAAGTAATACAATATAGGAGTACAGAGAAACCGTCTATTTATTTTTCCATGATGTTATGTGCAGCATTTGGCTAAAAACAGATTTCGATCATAATGTTTCCATGGTTACCTGTGAAGCCACAGGCCTCAGCCAATAGGAAAGTACTCCAGGACATGAGGAAGAATAGGGCTGTTTCGAGCAAGGGGAAATCTCTCAGCTTGGTAAATTTAGTGACCTGTGTAACCAAATGCGTTTACAGATTAACTACCATAAACAAGCTAACACTGTTTACTGTTGTAACCAAAGAGGCAGTTTGTGCATAAAGATACCAGAGCTGTCATGACTCCAGTCGCAGCCCCCATCGCAAAAGACCCACTGAAAACACCCAGAAAGACACCCAGACAATTAAGCAGAGCGCTGGCATCAAAAGTGTGACGGTTGTCTCCCTCCGGCTGGTATGCCACTATAGACCTGTTAGCAGTAGAGATAAGATGTAAGCTTTGCTTAAACTAATACAAAAGCACAAACACCCCATTTACCATCACTCTAAAATGAGTCAGTTGTTTCAGGGCAACACAGACACTGTGTCTGACTGCCCTGTATACTGTACACAGGTGAAAAATAAATGTGCACTTACGATGACAGGATGATAGCCACTGCATCATTGAGAACACTCTCTCCAAACATCAGCGCATACAGATCCACATCCACCTTCAGTTCATTGAAAATGGCCAGAACTGTCACTGTAAGAAATTAATACACGTAATCCTCAAAACTGTATTATTACACAGCTATTTG